>JAOEHT020241975.1:0-10755 GCA_025448195.2 Parazoanthus atlanticus
CGATCTAATCAGTTCCCCCCCCCCCCTCTCAAAGTTGCTCCGCGGTTACTACTAGAAATTTGGGATTTTGACTCAACGACCTACTGCCATTTGATTAATGAAAACAACCGACGCCCTAAAACAGTGTAAATCAAGAAACACCCGGATGTAACGCGCCCTGCCATCGAGGGCCCTTATTCTCAACGTCAATACACTCATTTCTATTTACAAGACCGTCTATTTTTGGGGGCTGGGGCTGAACGTTCTTAACTTTTTACAGGATTTCAGCCTTAAATGTTCTTAAAAGTGTTCTTGATATTTCTGGAAATTATTGCCAACATGTAACTCAGTCCCAAATGCATTCCTATCACCTGTTTACCAAAATCAATGGTGAAATTGATCGTATTAAAAAAGATGGCGACTGGTACATTTACCCATAATTCTTAGTACATGAAAATCCTAAAAATGCTCGTAAAAATGCACAGATAAGTTATAAATTTTCAAACCAAGTATACGCAACGTTGTTACTGTACAGGGATGAATATCGCAAAAGTATATGGCTTTCTCTATGCCTGCTGGCTGTGTTAGGTTTGCAAGGTATTATGGTAAAATGTACAGCCACCATCTTTTTTGGTACAGTCAATTGCACAGCTTTCGCACGATATTTAGAAGCAGTTCTCTATTCTATTTTCAAAATTTGTATCAATATATATGAACGTTCCTTTCTGAGGTGTGTTCTTAAACATGTTCTTAAATTTTGGCTTTTTGAGCTTCAAACGTTGTTATAAAAAAAGTTCTTATTAAAGAATGTGATTTTGAGACTTCAGTTGTAGTTTTCAAATGTTGTCATTTATGTCTTGCAATTGATGTTTTGAGTCAGTGATATAACCTTCTCTAACTTCTAATACCAGACAATTTATTTTACAAACCAGCCAATCACGATGTCGAGTTGAGAGCACACGACATTGCTACAAATTTTATTACCGGTAATATTTTTTGTGGGACTACAGTTCAAAATGGGCCCAAACAGAGAAAGAGAAAAACATCCGTACCGTTTGCCAATCGGAAAACATAGCTTGGTGTCTGAACAGTGCCTATTTATAATGTCAAAAAGCATTTGAGTATGCGCAAAGTCGTGAAAGAGCCCTTTCATACTCATTTTTGTACCCAGAGCCCACGCGGCCTACAGCCAAACGAAGGGCTCTGGTCGCATCGGTAACAGAAGTCAGAGATTCTCTGACTTTTGGTCGAAACTAAAACTAATCATTGCACAGCAGGGAGTTTGAATATTTCCAATCCGTTGTTAATTTGAAAAGATTTAAACAATCTGTGTCAGACCTGAGGTGTATGATAAAGAATGATGTACAATATTTTAGAATTACACGAGCCGAAAAGTCAGAGAATCTCTTACTTCCGTTACCGATGCGGCCAGAGCCCGGCTTCGTTTGGCAGTAGGCCGCGTGGGCTCTGGGTACGAGAATGTAGCTGTATGCAGGGGAACAATGGGGTAATGCATGTGCACCAACACAATGAAAAATCAAGAACAAACCTTGTATATTTCTTTCACATTTTTGGGTTTAGAGAAACAACGGTATTCAACGGCAAGTCAAAGACATAAGGTCTACATTTTCCACACATTCATTCCCTACATGTATCGTCTTTTGAGTTTCGTCGTAAAAATCGGTATAATATATGGGTTTGTCTCTCGGCTCTACCTTTTGGAAATATATCAGAAACTGCGGAAATCGTGACCAAGCCCCTCCATATACTAATATCCAGGTACCATTTTAATTTGTGGCCACCCCCTGTGACACACTTCTGTTTACGATATACACGCCTTTACTTGCTGTTAAAAACACGAGGGCGTTATCATTCAAATACATTTTACTTGCTTTTAGAGAGTACATAGGCTCTGCGTCAGTTGCAAGTATATTTGGGTCCTTCTAAAATGTCTCCATGCAGTTCGTGATAACAATGCTCTGTTGAGCACAGTATGACACAGACTAGAAATGAACAGATGCTACTTGCATTTCAATGTCAACTTTCTTTTTTTAACTTTTACGCACGTTTTACTCAGTTTAAGGCTATTTGGTATAATATTAATATTGATAATAAAAAAAAACATGAATTTAAAGTTCTACACTATTTTTATATTAGTTTTACAGTTCCATCAGTATCAAAATATTGTTCTATATGATCTGTAGTATAGTCACGAAACGCGTGAGATGAGTCCCAGAGTCAATTTAGAGCTAAGTTCAGTTTAATCTAGAAATTTAGCAAAAGTCGTTATAAATTAAGTTATTTAGTGAGGCGGTAAGCTTTATTTACTGCAGCTGACAATTCTCTAGTGATCAACACCACTTAACTGCAACTATCACAAAAAAGTCTACGTTCTCAGAAAATTAAGGCGAATAAGACAAAACATTAATCAGCGATTGAATCCTAACTCAGGCATCGCAAGTTCTCGTGCTTTAATGGTCAAAACGAACGTCTTACTTTCGGTGATAATAGATTAAAAAAACACTTTAATTTTCTCTTGGATTAATATATATTCAGTTCTTCTGACTTGTAATCGACTGAGAAAGAGTTAGTATTTCGTCATTAGAAATTCTAATAAGAATATTAAAAGTGCCATTTTTGGCTTCATTTCAACAAAAAAATTATCTCATTGAAAATTCGTTGCTCGATTTCTGCTAAAGTAATATTCTCCGAGTTGCAGTAAATTAACAAATGTTTCAAACCCACAAACCTCAGAAATAATCTTTTAATATATGAGACAGTCGATTAGTGGTCTGACATATATAAGTCTCCTTATGCATAATACATTGAGGAAATGTTGAGCTTTTTAAATTTATTCGGATGATTATGTTCAGCGAAACATATACTTCTTTACCCTATGATTTCGAGTTGTCAAAGCCGCACAATTTATCGCCGGTTAATTCTTGTCATTAGAAAACTACAGATTCGGTGAAATAAAAGAAAATTCAACAAAAGAAGTTCAAACAAAGAAAATATAGATGCTTTTACGACCAAATAACTGGACACTGACGCACAGAACTATTGGATGATTTATTCACACTAAACACAAGAACCAGATTGGTAGAGAAGGAGATAAAGCTATCAGGTGGGGTATTTTGCGAGCGCTCGGCTTGTTCGTCCGTCAGTCGTTCCTTAGATAGTCATACAGCTACTGCCAGCTTTTGACGTAATTTAAACTTGTTTATGTCTTAAGAATAAGAAATGAACGGGCACGCGGTGAGTGGTTACAGAGTTATTATTGTTGTTAATATGTAAGTCAGGTTTGAGGCAGCTGGCCAATTCTGACAGGACGTGCATGCAGTTGGTTGTCGCGCGCGGGGAATATCTTTAAAGCGGTAAAATCGACTAATAACCCGCGCGCGAGAAAGAAAAGGCCGGCTGAACGAAAAGCCACTAGCGGTTAGAATCTGTCATTTCAAGAGCTTTCTGTCTTTGCAGCATCTTGGAAGATCTTCAACGGTCAATACAAACTTCGATATTTTAATAACTTGCTCTCTTGATTATGGGCAAAAAACAAAGCAAGCTGGAGCCGCAAGTTTTAGATGATCTTCTCAGGCGCACAAATTTCGATGAGAAGGAGTTGAAATCTTGGTATCGAGGATTTTTGAAGGATTGTCCTGGTGGGTTTCTGACAAAAGATCAATTTATCGAGATGTACAAGAAAGTGTTCCAAAAAGGCGACGCCTCAAAGCTTGCGACTTGTGTGTTTCGCCGTTTCGACGTCAACAAAGATGGTAAAATAGGTGAGCGATTTACTTTGTGCTCTATCTGTAAATTTCACTTTAAATTTTGAGACGCAAATTCATTATTTTTGCATTCAAAACACAATCATATAATCCCCTGTATGTTTTCCTATTTTCCTAAGTAATTTTAGATTTGTAAAACATAAAGGACGCGAAGACCAAACCAAGTGAATTTCAAAATACATGACTTATAATCTATTAACAAAACAAGGCAAATTTCGGATTCTTTTTCCGGTAGATTTTAATACCAAAGACGAGGATATGCTTAGACGAAAAAGCTGCAATCAAAATGAACAATAGAGAAGTTAAACTAAATATAGTCATTTCCGAAGCGTGGGCCGAACAACAATATCAATGCACGATGGTTTGGCTCGGGGTTTTTAAGGATCAAAATAAGTCAAGTTATGAGTTGGATCTCGTGAGGATTCACTGTCGCTTTCAGAGTATGAATAATTTAAGGAAAGTTCGTAATTGGATTCCAGAATTAACCATTAAATCGCGAGGTTGTTAGTTGAACTTTGTCTCTGGAAGTCTGGTTGAGAGTTTTCGTTCACCGGTTTTAAAAAGCGAAAAAAAAACTCAGTGTCTTGCTCTTCGACAAGACACTGATGAATCCTGCTGTTAAAATGTTGTCACAGTCTCCAAACCCTTATTGATAAGATATTTTAGAAAGGGAAAGCAAAGTTAAGCATCATATTCGATATTAGTACTCAACAAGACAAAGTGAAATTCTTCAAAATTGTTCTTTCTGGGCTGATATTTAGATATGAGAGATGATGAGATAATATATGGCAAAGCTGTCAAGCAAAAGCAGTCTTGTGGTGCCATCACGCAAAACAAGAAGACAAGCTGAAGACCTTCATAATCGATTTAGAATAATCATTTAGAAAATATCTGACATTTTCAAAAAAGGTTGGAATTTCTAAGTCTTGTATATTTTCGCGACAAACCTAAAAGAAGGCAGTCGATATTTATATATATCGACTGCAGGCAATTATCTGTGGCGGCAAGTCTTCGGGAGAATGACATTAATATTCAAATCAAACTATGTTTTGCGACGGAAAGTCTTCACTGAATTCCCAACCATTCCGTTTACCACATGCTGTCGAAAATAACAAAGCCAGCAAGAACGGAAGCTTTCTCAGCCTTATAAATAAAAGTAAATTTTCCTAATGGGCTTTGAGATCTTGTTGTGTCTTCTAACTCTTTATATACAGAATCCATTACTAAACATTTATTTGCATTAAAACTAATCCGAGCTACTTGTAAAACAGAGCTCTAAATTTTGTCTTCTTATGCTTGCTTAATCATAATTACTAAAATTAAAAGCCGTGACTTACACTCTAAATCGAAGAGAATAGAAGTAACCGTTTCTGACAATTAATCGATCTTAAAATGGTTGTACGATTTCATGAAAAATGTAAAAACACAGTGCGAAAAAAATGAGTTGTCGCATGTTTAAATAATTGCGCAGTTTGCGACTGCTTCCATGTTGTTATAGGCGAAAGAATGTCGCAAATGGACACATGGGAAAGACGCTGATCTCTAATTCCTATAAGGGTTTTCTTTTCGTTTTCAGCATCATCAAATGACAAATATGTCAAAGAAAGCTAAAACAGAAACTATTTTCATAACTACATGAAAATCCGGGATGAAAATGCCAACATTTACGAAGGTAACTTGAACATACCTCAAGCTGCATGTGTCTAAGAAAGGAACATTTATTAAAAAATTTTCTACAAATTTTGAAATTGAAACAGAGAACCGCTATTAAATATCGCGAGAGCGCAGTGCAATTTCACATTTGATTTTGGTAAACAAGCGATAGCAACGCATCTGGGTACGTGTATGAGCTGAGTTTAATAGGTGTATACAGACACAAAGTGTTCCAAAACAATATCAAGAACACCTTCAAGGACATTTGAGACTGAACGTTCTTAAAAGAATGTTCAGCCTCATCCCAAAAAATAAACGTTCATATAAAAAAGATAGAGTGTGCACACAGGCTTTGAAACGGTATCGAAACCATTTCATCTGCTTGTAAACCGTCTTGTGCCTGGGTCAGGTTAATTATTATTGCCACTGAAAATCAGTCGATGAGCAATTATGAAATTCTGCAGCATCCAAAACAGAAATATGAAAACTCCAATACACAATAGAACATGCCCAGATATATGATTAATGAAGAAAATGATCAATTTTCACCACAAGAACAACTGCAGCTGAATTCGCTAACCGACCGCAAGCACCTTGAAGTCAATCTGCCACTGTGATAATACGTCTGTTGAACGTGAAAGCTGTTAATAGTGAGTCCATCGCTAAATTAGCGGCTTGAACAAAGGCAGACTACATAAGCTGTATCAGTTCACAGCAATGCCTGATTCTCTTTGAATTCGTAATTGCTATTTTAGAAACACTAAATGCAACAAAACCTTATCTTTAGTCATAGAAAATGCTAATCGATTTTTCTTTACGTATGCACACACATCATTGCGATGCTTGTTCACCATATCATTTCGCATTCACGTATGCCAGGTTTAGTATCTAAACGTTATTTTTTCCCTATAGCTCTGTGTAAAGTCTTTAAGGCTCCTTGCAGTAAAAAATGAATATTAAAGTGGATCAGGTTGTAAACGTTCAGTTAAATTTGGAAGTTTCATCTTTTGTCTATTGATCGAACGATTACGAAATTAGACGTATTCATACAAGTTTCCTTTTTCTTTTTTGTTGAGTTCAAACAGTTTTTTTATGACTCTGCTTCAATATAAAGCATTTCCATCAAAACTAAACCTGAAAATAGTTTTTTGGGGAGTGTCTTCCGATTTAAACAGTTCAACAGTTGACTATATACCGCAATCACGATTATTATTTTACTGAATGACATATTAGTGTAAGTGGCATAGGAAGTCTTTGAAAAGTCAAATGCTGATTGAAATAATATCTCAAAATTGGTCTTAAAAGCTGTACATGCTAACACACTCTCAATAAATGATTAAAAAAGTAGTGTAATTAATAACTGGTGTAAGAGAGTCGTATAAGTTGCAATTAAGTTTTAATTTCTTTGATACTAAGCTCAGATATGAATCGCAACCGAGAAACTCTATTTACTTTATAGATTAATATACTGAACTGACAGCCGCACTCGGTGTAACATAGCAGTGTATTAGGACTTTACTTTTTCGCTTTTGAGCAAGAAAATATGTGCACTCTTTTTGTGCTGATATAGGAATGCTTTATATTTAAAGGATCTAGCCCCAAATATTTCTATTTTTTTCATTTCGGAGATGTTTCTAAAACAATTGTTTTCCGTTTTCTTAAGATTTTATTCTCTAAACGGCGCATTTGAACCTTTGCCTAATAACAAATTTGTAGTTGCGATATGTAGGTATATATTTCATGTCCATTCGATCATTTTATTTCATTGTATCAGTTTGCCAAAAAGTATGCATGGGTTCTGTTGTGGCTATACCACAGTGTGAGCTAGACGGAGCTGCTATCCTCTAATACCATTTTCACAAATATTATAAACATGGAATGCGTACATATAATAAATATAGCTGTTTGAGCCATCAATGTCCATGAATAAATTTTCTAGAGAGTATTGAAGCAGAATTTGGTTTTAAAGGTTTGAAACGATGTATTAAAAGGTCAAAAATTGTCGGTAAAACTTTCCTCTAAATTTTCGGACGCCTTCCGTGACTTTTTATCGCTGAGAGAGAACTGAAAGACAATGTTCGGAGATGAGCCCGCGTTCTCCCCGGGAAGAACGCGGGCTCACCCCCGAACAACGGCTGGATACTGAGCCTCAGAGAACGGCTTCTTTCATTTGCACTGTTTTTATCCGGAAATTAGTGCAAAGACACCAAGAATAATCTTTTGCTTTTACTGTGAAAAGGTCTGCATACGACGTGTTGCTTTATAGCCGAGTCCCTCTTGTTCCGAGCTTGCGTTCGGCCCAACCCGAGAGATTAAAGCTCTTCTGTTTTTACCATTGCAAATAAAAGGGCACGTTTTGCTTTTTACCATGTAGACTGTGCCAGTAGTTTTTAATTAAAACCATTTTTTAAACTTGTCTTCAGGCCAATTTACACGGCAAAACGCTTTATGCGCATTATCCTTCTAGTTCTCTCTGATGAAGATCGCAGAATCAAGGTGTCCAAAAATTTAGATGAAAATTTTAACGACAAATTTTTAAGATTCTAATACATCGTTTCCGAAACTATGAAGACCAGGATCAGCTTCAAAACTTCTTTAAAATACATCCTATTTGATAAATAGTTGCTTTACAGTCTAGTAATAGTCTTTCCAATTTAGAAATAAACTAAATATACGCTCCTTGTTTAGGTTCATCTTGCGTGTATGTTCTCAGTTGAAAAATTATAAAAATGGGTGCGTGCTGTTTTGCAAGATTTAACGATTTGGATGGCTTTTATTTTGCTGATCAAAATGGGGCCATGCTGACAACCTTAATTTATTGTTCTTGGTTAAAGTTTTAGATTTTTTCATAAATGAAAATATCACTAATTGGACTTTATATGATGCGAATGATTCAAGTTAATCAAGCTAACACACTGAAGGCAGCGCGGCTATAAAAACGTTTCTAGTTTATCATTATATTATCTGTGTTGTACTGAACTTTCATAAAAACGTTCCTTTTGGTTTTTCAATTTTTTGCAACCTTATATCTAAGTTAGTATTTGTAATTGCATGGGGCTCGTGAAATTGAAGACTAATTTCACGCATGGTTTCAAAGTTCCGCTTAATTGCCCGGGTCGCGAAAGGGACGAGGGTAATTCGGAAAGTGAAATAAGTTTTTAATTTCACGAACCCCATGTGATTATTTGTTCATAGCGAAGAGGGCAAACTTTCTTAACTTAAAATATCAATTCCATGTCTTGTGTGTGCGCTTATCTCGTCAGAAACCCCTGAAGTGCTACCGTGAGTCTCCACTTTTCTTTCTGTCGCCCTTTTTTGAAACCTGGTTGGTACTTTCTCGTCTATTTTCATTTTCACTGCTAGTTATCAAAGAATGAATATCATGTTCAGTTCGTCTGCTTCCGAAAACCGGAAGCTATTCTTGCACTTTGTAAATCTAAACCTAAACCTAAACATACTTTGAAAAACTGCCACACGCATAGGGTTGCTAAGCAACCAGCAGACCAATCAAATACAAGTAATTCTGCCCTGAATTAAGAAAAAATACTCCCGTTATTAGCCAATTAGCGCAAAGTAATGTTGCCCCCTTCGCTACAAAGTTATCTATTATGAACTCTACTGACGTGAATTGTATTACTGATGTAACGTTTAGATAGCGCTTTAAACGTGTGTCTCAAAGCGCTTTATAGCGGTATAAATATAGTAAGTCTTGTGTGGGAAGCAAAGAGTGAAATTAGAGATATTAGACATTTGATTCAGGAAATTTTGGCTGCTAAGTGCAGATAGCTTGCCAAGATAATGTTATGGCGGTATCAGTGTGCGTATAGATATGTTTGCTTCTGGTAAATCAGACAATGAATGGCAAAACTCAAATGAGAAAACTGCAAGGGCAGCTAAGTACCCCTATTTTAACGGCCCATGTATGTCCTAAATTCAGTTCTGGCTTTTCGTGCGATAGTCCCGACCAGGTTTGTCCTTAAAATTTGGTTATTGCGAAGGTCCTTAGCATTATTGGTTCAAAACACAAACTTCATCTGTCAAGAAGTCCGACGAGGTTTGTCCGTAATAGTTGGCTTTACCGTGAATGGAACGACTAAAAAAAGCGTCATTGTCAGTGCAAATTGAGGTTTAGCCTCCAGTTTTTAGCGATTTGGGACCGGGAATTTGCAAATTTGTTAAAATCGACGTTTGTCCCTAAGAGTTGGCTTTTAAGAAACTCCGTTTTTGAAATTTATGAAATTGATTGGCTTTTTTGATGGATTATGGAGGACATACATGGAACATGAAAATTGTTACTACCTAGCCGCCCTTACTACGCAACCAATTAAAATTAGACTGCAACCATTTCTTTGCAAAAAGTCCGCACAATCACGCCCTCTCCCTAATCTCCAGTTACACAACCGTGCGCTGAAGCCCAATTTCTGATGAAGAAAGGGAATGCTCTACAGTCTAAGAAACAAAGATTTGAGGTGAATGTGCTGCCGGGTTATTGGATCTATATCAATGGCATGTAATTTTCCAAACAGCATTGTAGAGAGCTAGAAAGAGTTTTAAACTCATGACTGCAGCAATCGTTTTCGTTGAGATTATAATTTTAACAAGTATCATTGCACTTCGAAACTGGAGTTGAACGTTGCACTGGAAAAAGATGTTGACAGTTCTATTTGTGCTGACAGTTATTTCCTTTCTAACAGAGCAACACAATCTCAAGCGTTCCAAAATCACGGCAGAGTAAGGTGGAGGAACTGGGAGACATCCTGGACAAAATGAGAGTCGGGTCAAAGACTGTGGAGTCTAATCTTGGTAAGGATCGCATGTAGTTACGTGAACACAGAACTTTGTCTTACTTTTTAGCGCTGTCTTTCATACCTTTCATAACTCATACCTATGCACATACACAAACACGTATACATGTACAGCTATGCGTACAGCTATATATTCAAAAGCGTGAAGCGCAATGCGGAAAAGACAATACCCAGACCAATCTAGAGTGTACGCCAGGCGAAGATCATCGCTATACGCCCGAGGCATTGTGACTACCAAAGCTGCTTGTGATTCCAACAAATGCAGTTTTAGGTAATTTAAAGCTCCTACAATCCCTTTGGGTTTTGCTATTGCGCATCGTGCTTTTCAAAGTCAACTTTTTTTAGATATAGCTGTATATACATGCATATGCAACACTGCAAATACAACTGTGCATGCAGGCCCACACACTTTCCTGGGCATTTGTGGTATACACATGCATATGGACAAAGACAGACATAGATATAGATATAGATATAGATATAGATATAGATATAGATATAGATATAGATATAGATATAGATATAGATATAGA
>JAOEHT020242073.1:0-10754 GCA_025448195.2 Parazoanthus atlanticus
CCTTTGTCTTTTCCTTTGTTATTTAAATTTCTTATGCTTGTGCTGTGCTTATTTCACAAGTGTGAACCAGGCTTAACAATTGACGCAAAATATAACATCAACCCGAAATGTAACAACAACCCGAAATGTAACAACAACCCGAAATGTAACAACTTTTGACGCAAAATGTAACAGCTTCTTAACGCGAAATGTAACAACTTTTTGACTCAAAATGCAACAGCGTTTTAACGCGAAGTGTAACAACGCAAAATGTAACAACTTTTTAACGGAAATTATATATAAAGTTTTTACATTCCAAAGTGTTTGGGAATAGAAGTTACAAGCCGACAGGTTGCTGATAATGCCCAGACCAGGGCTTTAGCCAGGGATTTGGGCATCCCAATGCTCACGGAACTGCTGAGCAATAGTAAAATGTCGACGTTAGATTTAGCAGTTGCTGCAACATTGCGAGTTGGAAGTCACCTATCAGCAACCCGTCGCTCAATATGCGTGATGTCATAAATCACCTAATTAGACAGAATTATGTTTATTAATATTGCACGGAGGGTGTATTAGAAGGTTTGCATGATGGCGTCAATTTACTATCTGTACCAGAATGCTTTACGAGTTTTCTTTCTTATTAAAGGTTTTGTTCCCCCACGAGGATAGTAAAACAATTGGCACTGATTATCTTACAAAAGAAAGTGGGCAGAGCATCCTGGTAGTGGTAGTATACGACGCCATCATGGAAACCTCCCATTTGCAAGACGTTAAGAGATGTCTAGAAGGGTCCAGAAGTATCTAGATGTGTTTAAACGTGTGCAGAGTTGTAGACACTCCTGAACACCTCTACAAACAAACGCGCCCAGAGGTTACCAGAGAAAAAAACTTACTTGATCACCTCAAAATTGATAAGTCGCTTTAATAGCGATTTTTACAGCGGGTTCTTGCGATTTGGCGAAAATACACACGAACTTGTAAATTCTATGTCCTTAAATCAATATTTTTATATACAACACAAATAATATACTAGTATATATCCTTAAGCAGTTTAATAAACCATAGTGGCGGCAAATAATGGTTCGTGACGCGGTGGTTATACATTTGTACCAGACAGAAAGGCCAGGCAACCGACAAGAAGTGTGACCACACTTGCCCTGATTGACTGGAAACTTGCAAAAGCAGTTTATGGGTACCTACGTCATGAGCAGAATCTATTTACGTCAAGTCAATTAGCTTTCGGAAAACTATGTAACTGCCAAGTTTAGTTTCATAGTTTCATAGCAATTGACTTTGTAGTTTTTGAGTTAAGGACCCCCCCCCCCTCTCCGCTCAGTCCCAGGACGCCGAAAAAGCTCAGTCTGAATAGGGTAAAAAAGTTGTTACATTTTGCGTTGTTACCTTTCGCGTCAAAACGTCGTTACATTTTGAGTCAAAAAGTTGTTACATTTCGGGTTGATGTTACATTTTGTGTAAATTGTTACATTTTGCGGCGTAACAGGCTGTTCCAAAGTCTGCAAGTCCTGATGAAGAACTCTGCTCGAAATGCTTTGGTTCTACACCTCAGTTTAAAATATCATCAAATTGTTAACGACAGCTGAGGCTTTGACCAGTTGGTTGGGGTTTGTTTTCCTTGTACTACTGTAACCCAATTTTGGATTTTATGTTTATGACTTCTTTTTACTTAACAAAAGGTTGTCGAGTACGCAAATTTAGATTGGTTGTGGTTTGAAGTTGTAAACAACTTACTCTGGCCTCCAGTTCGGCTGGATTTGTCTTACCTTTGGTAACTATTCATTATTTCCTTAGATGTTATCGTGATCTTATGGCAATAGAATTATCGTATGTCACCTTTTAGGCATTATCCCTGTCTAATAATAATAATAATAATAATAATCAACTTTATTTAGGGTGAGTAACGTGACAATAAAAACTGATGAACTTGTGGCCCTCAATAAAATTTTACAAGATTGAATTTAAATGCTGTCTATACTATACTATACTACGCTACCTAACTATTTACCATAAGATCTAAGAATATAATAATTGAAATATATAATTTCCGTATAAAATCATAACATATCGTTAATAAAATCAATTGATCTATCTATCTATCTATCTATCTATCTATCTATCTATCTATCTATCTATCTATATATCTACCTATCTATCTATCTATCTATCTATCTATCTATCTATCTATCTATCTATCTATCTGTCTGTCTGTCTATCTGTCTGTCTATCTGTCTGTCTATCTGTCTGTCTATCTGTCTGTCTGTCTGTCTGTCTATCTATCTATCCACTTATCTATCCGTTCATTCATTCATTCATTCATTCATTCATTCATTCATTCATTTATTCATTCGTTTATTGAGCCGGGATCAAACGAGCATAGTGGTTGATTAAACCTGAAGGTCTCGCTCTCATTTGATAACCAACTCACACGCACTCTCATCGACTCTCACTTTCTCATAAGCCGCCCTTGCGGTTTCTCGTAGCTGCCTTGCCATAGACCTATTATGTTTCGTATTTAAGATTCAATACTGTAATTTATGTAATCATGTATAATGAACTGAAACTAGACTATTAACTAATGCAACACGGCCCCGAAATGCCTTGCTCTTTGATAATTTTGTATATTACACGGTTTTCAAAGTATTCTTTCTTTCTTTCTTCCTTCCCTGCAGGACTCATCGTACTACCTTGCTCGACAACGGACTGTGCGAATAATGGCGTGTGTAACTTTGATCTCGGGGTGCCCCGGTGCGTGTGCCAGGCGGTGGAGAGTTGTCCCATTGGTGGTTTGTCGGTATGTGGCAGTGACGGGGGTACGTACGATAGTGAGTGTCACATGAGGGCGATATCCTGCAGGGAGGGGAGACACGTCTATGTTCAGCATCACGGGAAATGCGGTGAGTAGTAAATGTATTTAATAATAATAATAATAATCAAATAAAAATCGTAAACCTTTATTTCGACATTATAACCAACGTTAAAAAATTACACCATTCATTAAACAAAATGCATAATTTAAGCATTATAATAATAATAGATCTTTTTTTTTAGTAATAAGAGTCCAATGCGTTAATTTAAGAATATAAGAAAAAAGGCTAAAAATTCTAATTTCTGAAAATACAAACAATTGCATTAATTTAAAAATATAAAATTCGAGTCCATGAAATTACTATTAAAAAGGCAACTAATGAAAGACCGCCTCTGCAATTTCGACATCAAAGTCTGCATTCCTGGCATCGCAGGGGACTCTCCTGATTGTCCTAGAACCTCTCAAACAGATGAGGGCGCATCTCAATAGTGCAAACGACGTTTTTGCTTTGATCCAGGAGATTGCCTTAGCATACATAATAATGATAATAATAATAAAATAATAATAATAATAATGCTGTGTCGACATCTGAAAAACGAAATCAGAAGTATAAAAAATGTATGGATCCACTCAAATAGAGTGTTTCTTCCGGTGTACAATTTCTTTTTTGAAAAAGACCGTTTTCTACTACATTGCACTTTCCTAATAGTAATACTATTGTCTTTGTCGATGGCACTGCTACTGTTAATGGCATGTTAGTTTTGTTGTTGTCGTCGTCGTTTTTGATGATTATAATAATAATGATAATGATGATGATGACGCCATTGTTACTCAACGGATACACAAATTAACCTCGCCTTACCTGTTCGTTCCCAGCCGCTTGCATCGTGAGTAACTGTGGTACAATCCACGGCAAGTGCCAAAGTTTTGCGGACGGCACATCCACGTGTCTCTGTTCGAGTTCCGCCCAGTGTGTGGACCAGGGGCAGCCCGTCTGTGGGAGTGATATGAACGAGTATCCCAGCCAGTGTCACCTCCAGTCCCAGTCCTGCGCAACCAACTTCCCACTGGTGGTACTGAACCAAGGCCAATGTGGTATGAGGATGATTCATTTTTCCATTTTGATCCATTTATTAAGGTGAAAACCTGGAACGAGAACAGACATGAGAAAAATTCAAATTCACTAAATAATATTCTATCAATCAACCAACCAACCAACCCATCAAAGACTTCAGTTTATTAGGGTAACTATTGAGAGTAAAACCGATGCATTCGTGTCCCCCAATCTAAAGTGAAGACACTGTTCTACAAAATGTAGATAATACATGTATAAGGAAAAAGAGATTTTTTACATTTAATAATTTATAATTAATCGATTCACGTTTAAATCATTTGCTTTTGCTTCTGTTAGAGCTCAACGTTACACTTTTTTCTTTTATTAAGAACAAACTTAATAAGAACATTGAGGCTCAAATCGCCTGAAAAATAAGAACAAAATAAGAACAAACTGAGGCTGAAAAACTAATTCATTCAAAATTTGTATGAGTTAAATATAAGAACAAGAAGAAAACACACTCCAGTAAGAACAAAATAAGAACATTTTGAGCCTAAAATTGTCAAAAAAAATAAGAACATTGAGCCTGAGCAAATTTTACTGGTTCTTAGTAAAAAAAAGTGTATTTGCTTTTTAACCAATCTGTGTTGAAGGAGGTAGGTTACTAACATTAAGTACATTTATCGCCGTTGTGTCAAGTTAACGTATCTTGTTAGCCGTCCGCACTCGTGAATAAGACTTGTGGTTGATGTAACGGTTGAAATAGTTTTGATTTAGTTATGCTAATCACAAATCAAAACAACCGTCGGTGCCATTAAATTGCTTGGAATTCGAAACATCTGATTGATTAAGAAATATACAAGCAAGTCAAATCGTTTGTTGATTCTGTTTGGAGCAAAATACTAAGTGTGAAAATATGTCTTAATTTGTATTTCCTATTATGAGTTTAATGACAACTTTTGCTTGATCAAACACAGTATTAGCCTTACTGTCGACACAGAAAAACTGGTCTTCCGTTATAGAATTAATGTTCCAGTGATAAGGTTTGAAACTTTTTGAGCCATTTTGTTATTTTATAAAGTGTTCCTAAATGGGGCATTAGTTACGAGCAATGAATCTTCCACATAAATCGATAAGCACCTCGTTTCTTACCATGCGTATTTGTGTGTAATTTTGTTTAATATCTTATCTGTAACTCAATGAGAAAATAGCCTGAATTGAATTGAGAACTGTGAGTGTGTAAAATGTTGTGACTCATGTTCAGTCATATTACTTTTTTAGCAACTTGTCAGCAGTTGCAATGCAACAATTATGGCACCTGCATCGTAACACAGGGTCGAGCTATGTGTGTGTGTCCACTGGAGAGCGACTGTCAGGCTACTGTGAGTCCAGTCTGTGGTGACGACGGCAAAGTATATACCAATGAGTGCGTGATGAGATCACGATCTTGTAACGCAGGCGTCTTGGTGGTTAAACAGTACAGTGGCGCGTGTGGTGAGTGTGGAGTGTGTTCTCTCTTGTAATATAATCATTTATTACACAGGCACGAGTGTTTCACTGGAAATATACAACTCTTACAATTCATACGGAACTACATTCGGGACCTTAGCAAGAATATCGACTTTTGAATATGTTCCTAATTTTTTAAAAAATTTTCAAAATCTTTCTGAAAATATTTTTTAGGACTTCCTTAAGTTTCCGAACTGATAAACGGCTTTTATATTCCTTACAAATACTTAAACGGTATCAGAATGATACCTAAAAACAGTACTAAACTACCAGAAAGGATATCCTAAAAGCATACTAAAGTGCTGTAAATGATGCCCTTAAACTTTCAGACTATCTCCCCCTTCCCCCCGCTGTCATTTTGTCATGAGTTCCTCCTGGGTTTGCTATATTACAAGAACTTTGAAGCTGAAACAACGGATTAGATGTTGGGAACACCCTTTCATCAAATCACAGACACTTGTTGATTCACAATACAGTAACTAAACATTGCAAAATATAAAATAGTTATAGGAATGACCTTGTTTTGATTTTTGTTTGCCATGAACATCTATTTAGGAGTACGCACTATGGTTTTATTTCAAACTTTGAAAGATGACTTGGCAGTTTTGGTGTAACAAATGACATTGCGATTGATATTCCTCAAATAAAATCTGTAAGAATTTGGAGCATATAAGTTAGGGTGATTAATGCAACCTACTTTTCCAAATCAATAAGATCATTGTACTAACATTGTTTTCTTTGTTTTTCATCGCCTGTTTGCATCGTAGCTGGTTCAGGTAAGTTGTGGTAGAAGAGACGTTATTATCGACTTTGTGTCAAAATTCTGCGCATCATTTACACTTTTAATCAGAAATATGGGCAGATATACACTAGCAGACAGATAGACAGACAGACAGACAGACAGACAGACAGACAGGCAGGCAGATAAATACCGTCAACCATTGAAGTGCAATACGATAAACACAAAAAGACAAAGAATCACAGAAACTGGTCCCAAAGTAATGACATTTCCGCTGCTACTTCGGATTGTGCCCTGAACACTTGAGTGACACAGTGCAGTGGAATGAAATGAAGTGAACATCAACAACAGCCCACAAACGCCAAGATATGCGCTGCTTCCGGCTTTACCACGTTGCCCTAATTTTATTCAGGAGTCAAGGAAAAAGATTGAGGTACAATGTGAAGACAATTTACGTTGTTGCTGTAATCCGAAATGTTTGTGACATTTGTCTAAAGAAAGAAAGATACCTTGGCGGATTACAAGGTACACTTCTGATAAGGCAAAGTTCAGAACTTCCTTCTACATTTTCATACATTTGGTTCTCTGTTCCTTCAACTATTGTTTGCCGTGACTCGGTCCGGCTGTTGTTGTGTGTTTCATGCTATAAATGCACGAGAGCGTTCCTAATGTGCCAAGACTATTCTCATGTTCTCATTTACATTTTCCTCTCATAATTACTGTACATGTATTAGCTCTCTTGGACATCTCAGTATTGTATCTTGGATTCTTAGTTTTCCTTTTATTTCCGTATCCTTCCGTATCGCTATTTTATCATACTCCTCTATTTTCTATCCATTTACCATTTTTCTATCTTTTCTTTGTGTTCTTTTTCTTTGTTTGTTTTTACTGATTTTCCTTTCTGTCGTTTAGTCTTTGTTTGCCCTTCTCTTCTTTCATTTTTCCCTTCTTTCCTGTCCTTCCGTCCCATCCCTTCCTTTCTCTTCTCTCTCTTTCTTTCTTTTTCCTCTTCTCCTCCCTTATTATTTATATCGTTCGTTCTCTGCTTCCATTGCCTTGCTTAATTGTCTCGTTTAATCTTTTTCCTTTCTTTAGTTATTGTTTGTTATCCCTCCTTTTTCGAATTACTCTTGTCTTCCTTCCCTTTCTCTTTTTCTTCTCTTCGTTAATCGCCGTCTTCAACAGAGAATCTCTGTACTCCACGATGTCGGTACAACGCCTTCTGTATTGCTGATGTGGAAGGCACGTACGAGTGTGTCTGCTCTTCCATGTGCTCGCTGCGATACGACCCCGTGTGTGGTAGTGACGGGAAGAGTTATGTCAATAGCTGCGCGAGGGATGTAACTGCCTGCAGGGAACAGCGCAACATCGCTGTACTGCACGGAGGGTTATGTAGTAAGTCATCTCTTTCTCCGTCCTTTAGTCCTTTGCTAGTTAACGATGCTAATATCGCGATCTTTCTTACCAACTAGGTAAAAAATTATTCAAGATTAAAGATTTTCTGTCTCTTTGCTTTAAGTTTTGTCTAGAATCTTAGAAATTTGATCGGGTATTGGACAGCCTGGTATGAGGTGGACCTATTTTGATACTGTGGACTCCTGCATTTGTGTAGGCAGAATGATTTCATCTCTATTAGATATTCTGTTCGCGTCGTACTCTCGTTGTATTTGCACGTGCAATTTGTTGATTCAATGACTGGTTGGAACAACAGCATTGGTCTTACATAATAGTTACAGCTGATACCGCCTTTGATAGTTAATCAATAATTTCAGCATTAATCGTTTAACTAAACATGTTAATGATGGTTGTTATTATCTTTGACTTTGAGTCCTTCTTGTCTGTCTGGCACCTTTGGTGGTATATGTCTATCTAGATGCCTGTGTGTTTCTTTCTTTCTCTGTGTGCCCTCTGTCTGTGTTTCATTTCTCCGATTTCCTGTCTATCCTGCAGTAAGTGGGCGCCACCTTTCGATATAGTGATTTCTTCAAACTATACTTTTCTCCCAGCCCCGTGTTCAAAAGTCACGTGTCCATTTTACGGTAAATGCGTCGTTATAAAGAACAAGACGACCAAGTGCGCATGTGCGGATAACTGTCCGTCTGCTCTTGACCCAGTGTGTGGGAGTGACCGTAATACGTATTCCAGCGAGTGTGTGATGAAGACTCGCTCGTGTCAGTCGCAAGGCCTGATTCGTGTACGATATAAAGGGGAATGTGGTAAGGCAGTGCTCATTGTTGGTATTACATTCAGTGATTACCTTAATATGGTATAGATTTTCTCTTACTTTGCATTGCCTTCTTTTTTACTCTTACAAAAGGTAACTTTCATTTATTCCTTTATCTTCCGTTCCCAACTGGTAATGACATTATCTCCAGTCATTCTCTTTTGTAGTGTAAAATAAAGTTATGCCCATATAAAGATCTTTACTACATACGGCAAAATTTTAAGTTTTTACCTTCTATAATACTAATCTTCATTCATCCCCGTAAATGCGTGTTATGATTAGTCGTAGGTCAACATTTTGGTTGTTCAATTGTAAGTGATATTTTTGCTTTGATATTTAAAATTTATTGAATTCAAGTCAAAAATACTGTGAAGTAACTTCACTTGTTGACGTCTATTGACGTCGCTGTGACGTCACCTCCTTTCTGTTAGCTCTCGAGAAACACGGAGCTTATTAATTGCCGATCTAAAGATGACGTTGGATTAGATTACTCTGCTTTCTCCTTTCCTGCTCTTAAGTAGTTCTTCTAAACAATACAGGTTTCCCTTCGTGACTACTTGTTATTGTAGATCTGTTTGGAAGTGTTCCTTTCGCACTTTCGTGATGCTTTTAAACTTGCCTTCTTCTTTCTACCTTCTCTTTCTGTTAATCTCAGTCGCTGATCCTTGCAAGATCAAGAAGTGTCCACCTTACGCCACGTGTGTGGCCCACCACGATAACGGCACAGCCTCCTGTGTCTGCCCCACCCGTTGCCCTCTCATGTACGATAGGGTCTGTGGGACCGACTCCACAACTTATATTAATGAGTGTGTGATGAGGGTGCAGTCCTGTAGACTCGCCAAACTTGTATCCGTGGCGTACAAAGGATCCTGCAGTAAGTAACGGAAGTGGCAACAACTTGTGTTTTTAATTTCTCTCTTCTTTTGAAGGAAGAGTTGAAATTTTTGGAGTTCTTCCCACCTCCACCTCCTCTCTCTAGAAATTGCCTCAACATATCTGAATTAGAAAGACGTCATCTAAAGAGAAATTTAAGAAGTTTTTTAGTCTTAAACAAATTGTACAAAGGACTACAGATACTCTTAGGATCTTTTAGCATTTCTGACACCGAGAATATTGATACTAGTTCAAAGGAAATGTTCAAAGAAGTTCTTATAGAACAAGTCTTTATAATCTGACATAAAAGGAGAAAGAAACATCTCCTTGCCAGAAGACAATCCTAGTTGTCACAGCGGGCTTAGATTTTCTGTTGTCCCGGAAGTCTGATAACAGACGAATTGTGTTGGTTTTGATGATGCTGAAATTGGTTGTTTGAAAGCAATCAGCGTGTCCTGAAGAATGTATGCTAATATGGCTTGCTAAAGGTGTTATAAGACTTTGCTCCAAATATGGACTACTAAAACTGTTGTTCATCAGCCACTTGAAGGAGCCACCAAAGCTCAAAATGATAGCGATGTAAGACTCATATTACACTCATTGTTAAGGTTCAGAACAATACAATTGGTAATCTTTCTTTACCATTTCCTTCATACTGTCACCACTATGTTAATACAAAGTCCCTTTTCGTCCATATGTTTTGTGGAGCTTCTGTAGTAACACTGAATGCTAGTAGCGGTTCTTTATTCTATTGTTCCTTTGTTCTTTCTATGTTTAACTTCTTCTTGGCTTATGTTTATATGGACCACAGCTTCCTCTCTTCCATAGCGTACGATCCTTGCCTAACAAAGAAATGTCAGCTGTATGCCACGTGTCAAAGCCACTCCAATGGCACTGCGGCGAGTTGTGTATGCCCATATAAGTGCACGTTTCAGTACGGTCCCGTATGTGGCAGTAATGGCAGGACCTATATAAATCTCTGTGCTTTAAAACTTGAGTCGTGTACCCAAAGTCTGAACGTCACAGTTGTCAGAGACGGAATCTGCAGTAAGTGACTCTTAATTGATTTGTCTTTGGCCGTTCTGTAGCCTGCTGAAAACTTGAACTGAAAGAGGTCCAAGTTTGTTTATTAATGGAGTCACTCTCTAGCTGTTATCCTTTAACTCAAACAGTATTTTTTGTTCCCTCTGGAGTACTTCCGCCAACTTGGATGCACTTTAAACCTACATTTGCTGATGTTTAAATGTCTCAAAATGTTTCATTTATGATGAATGACATAGAAGTGAATCTGCATATGAAAACCATTTTAAAACAAACTTTATTGAAGAAAAAGGAGATTCAGGTTTTAAGAAATTTGAAGCTATATTGAATTTGTCCCGCAACTGACGAGTGGAGCTTGATTTCGAGTTTGGACCGATCCTGTCATATCATTGTAAACTCGCAACACATACTTGAGACATCAAATTTGAACTGTAAAGGCCCGTTCACACGCGCGATATTTATGGCGATTTTAGGTGCGATCTTTTCGGCGATTTCGATGGCGAGAAAAATT
>JAOEHT020242169.1:0-10754 GCA_025448195.2 Parazoanthus atlanticus
GTTGGCCCCCCCCCCCCCCCCCCCCCAACAAAATTCCTGGCTACGGGCCTGTACACTAACCGTTTAGGAGAAATCAAAACAGTGAAAACTGTTTTAAGATTTTAGTAATTTAAAATGTGAATTTTTTTAGATGTGTTTTCCTATTAAGAAAGGACGCCTGAGAAAACATTCAGTATATAAACCTTGGAAAACAAAAGACCTCTTAAAATCAATTAAAAAAAGAATACGCTCTATAGGCGCTTTCTCTGCTCACCGAGTCCTGTACGTGAGCGTCAATACAATTGCTTTAGAAATAAGCTTAGTCATTTGCTGAGAATAGCCAAACGCTCTTATTACAAAAAAAAGCTCGATGAGTATAAATCTAATGTCAAATGCACTTGAAGCATTTTGAATGAAATTAATAACCAGCAAAAAAATAAGACGAATCGGTTACCATCTACTTTTAAGGTTTCTAATTGTTAGATCAGTGATCCAGCTAAAATTGCTGAAGGATTTTGTGAATATTTTACTAATCTTGGTCCCGCTTTGGTAGCAAGATACCTGGTTCAACCAATTCGTTTACTAGTTTCCTAGGAAATAAAGCAGTTGATTCCATGTTTTTTGAAAGAACCGATGACCGTTGGATCACTGAAATTTGTGAAAGTATGAGTCCAGGCAAACTGAAGCTGCTGGATGTCCACATGGAAGTTGTTAAAAGCACCATTGACATTATCTCCAAACTGCTAGCGCATATTATCAATTTATCTATGATTACGGGTGTTGTACCTTGCGAGCTTAAAATAGCTTGTATTATTCCACTCCTTAAATCCGGTGATCAGGCTCTCTAAGCTAATTATAGACCCGTGTCGGTCAAGCCCATCTTTTCAAAATTCCCAGAAAAAGTGATCTATTGTCGCCTTTACAAATATCTGATAAAACATAGTGTTTTGTTTGATAACCAGTATGGTTTTAGAAAAATCACTCTAAAGCTCTTGCTCTTATCCATCTGTATGATAAACTCTCCTCTGCAATAGACAGTAAGAAATTCACATTGAGCGTGTTCATTGGTCTTTTTAAGGCGTTCGACATGGTTAAACATGAAATACTTTTAGCAAAGCTTCAACATTAGGGAGTACGAGGAATATCATTGAAATGGTTTGAGAGTAATTTATCAGATAGAAAACAGTTTGTCAATTTTAATGGCTATTGCTCTTCTTATAAGAGGACAAGTGTGGAGTTCCACAGGGCTCGGTCCTTGGTTCTCTTCTCTTCTTGATCTATATAAAGGATCTTTGTAATGTCTCAAGCGCCTTAGATCTGTTATTACTTGCTGATGATACAAATATATATATCTTTTCATAGTAACCAAGAAATATTATCCCTGATTGTAGATACTGAATTAGAAAAGTTAACAGTCTGGTTCTATGCAAACATTAATTATCTATAACTATAAAGAAATCTAACTTTATGATATTTAGGCCAAGATAAAAAAGGCAAACACTTAACGTTAAAGTATGTTTAAGCAATCAAGACATTGCTCAGGCTAAGGAAACTGTTTCTTAGGTGTTGTGCTTGACGAGCATTTGACATGGATCCCACATATCAACAATGTTGCTAGAAAAGTTTTAAAAGCAATAGGAATTATGTACAAAACAAGCTTTTATCTTTCTCAGCAGTCTCTTAAGACGCTTTATTATTCACTTATCTGTCCATATCTGCGTTACATACCCAACAAATCTGAACCGTTTCATTGTCCTTCAGAAAAAAAACTGTGCGCATTATATAAAAGAAAGCATTTGATGCTCACACTGACCCATTATTTAAGGACTTAAAAATCCTTAAAGTTAGTTCTATTTATCTATCTCAGATTGGTAAAATTATGTTCCAGTTTACAGTTAAGGTGCTCCCTCAAACTTTCAATAGAATATTTTTTAAATGCTCGAATTTATGGACACTATACAAGAAGTTTCATGCTTTTCACATTCCTAAATTTAGAACAAATATTCGGAAATTTTCTGTTAGCTATCAGGGACCTAAATTCTATAATTCATTACCAATTGATATTCAATCTGCGAGCACTTTTTCTTCATTTTCAAATAGACTCCATACTCTCCTCTTGGGTTGCTAAACTAGTTTTTTTTTCGATTTCTCATTTTCGCGTTTTTTCCGTGTGGTGTATATGTCTTAAGTCTGAGAACAATATTTACCTTTCATTTTATTCATTTTGATATAACTAAATCCAGCTGTGACTTCATATTTTTTAATATATTCCAGTAAACAGATGAGGGGGCCATCTCGTATAAGCCTTGTGGTTTGCTATGGTCCCTCTCGCCATTTCTCCATAAAATGTATAATGTAAAATATTGTATTATAGATGTGGCAAAATTAATATGCTTGAAACTTGAAACCTGAGGATGTATGGGGTATTCGCCATGCCCCCCTCCCCTAAACTTTCAGAATAACGAAGAAAACAAGTCTAGAAAGCTCAACTGCTGTGAGCAAAATACAACAGAAAAATATTCAGAATGAAGGAAATGGCGTTCTGCACAGCACAATTTTTCAAAAATTTCCCGGGAAGCATGCCCACGGACCCACTAAAAAGCTTGCGCCTTCGGCTCGTTTTTATCCGTAGTTACAATTTTATTATTTATTTTTATTTCTATCTTAAACAACTCATATCCTGATTTTTAACTTGTTGTTTTTAGGTTTAGCATTGTAATTTAGCAAATTTTCAATTGTTGTAAAATATTTGTAGTTTTTTAGGCGTGTAATCTTAAGTAGTTGAGGGCCACAAGTTTATTTGATTGTCCCACTATACAGTCTTTATTAGTATAATTATATAAAAACAACACTGATCAATATTCGGTAAAACAATGAAACAAGACCTCACATGCCTTCTAAAATTAGGTTCCGATAGCATTAGAAGCGTGCTTCAGAAGCTCAGTTGCTCGCAGTAGACGTCACAATTAACCATACCATACTAAGTTCCTCTCTCGTGAATATAATTTCACTGGCAAAGATGTATTTTGCTGAACCAAACACAAATGTTCAAACACACAACTTCCGCGCCGTTAAATTAAATCGAGCATAGATTTAAATGTTTGAATATCATGGCGAACACGACACTTCTTCTGCCTATCCAAATATTCAACGTTTGCGAAGTGATTGAAACCTCAATCGGACACTTTCAAGACGAGGAAATATAGTGTGTGAATCCAGTCTGCAACGATCCATATAGTAACTTTAAGCAAAACAAGCTGTTTTTGTATATGTGAAACGTATTTAGCCAGTCCTAACATTTATGTGTTCAGTTCGTTTTGAAAAAGGTCATGAAAAGTTGAGAACATCGATATCATTATAACAATGACTGGTTGAAACACAGGCGGCCAAGGCTCATTAAATGCGAGCCTTTTGCAAGAATAAGACATTGTCTGAGAGCTCGAATTTTAAGACTTTATATAGTAATATTTTGTTTGATGTTTTATCCAAATTCTGTTGCTTTTAACTCTCTCTTTCTCAGGAGGGGAGGGGGTGTTGCAACGGCCACCCTCCTGAAAGGAAAGGGGCGGCAGTTAAATTAAATATCTTTTCCTAATTTTGATTTTCTTCTTTTGCACTTTTATCACAATATTAACTGTGCTTCTAAAATAATTTAGACACAAAAAGTAGAATTTGTCGGTTGCTTTACTCTTAAGCTTTAGGTTAACTAATTTCTTGCTCAAATGAAGGCTTTCCATACAAACGTTATACTTTCTGTTGAGAACGACGTCTTAGCTGCAACTATTTAAATCTCAACTTTTATTTTCGTTGAAAATGGCGTGATCAAGATGTCAGGTAAATTAGTGATGCCGCAAACTGTTTTGTTGAAGGTGAAAGGAGTTTCGTAAAATGTTGTTAGAAAATGAAACAAAATGCAGCAGAGATAGATAGATAGATATACAGATAGATAGATAGATAGATAGACAGACAGACAGACAGACAGACAGATAGACAGACAGACAGACAGACAGACAGACAGACAGATAGGCAGACAGACAGAGAGACTGACAGATCATTTCTATATTCTTAGATCTTGTTATAAATAGGTAGCATAGTATAGACCGTGTCTTAAATTCGAAGTTGTAAATTTTATTGAGGGCCACAAGTTTGTCAGTTTTTAACTGTCACGTGCCACCCTCCTTAAATAGGTCGAGTTGATTATTATCATTAACATTAATATTATTATTATTATTATTATTAGTATTAGTATTAGTAATTTTATTATTATTATTATTAGTTTAGCAGCTAAGCGGCGCGAAAATTCGGTGGCGCTCCACTTGAATGAATGTTTTGGCAGGAAACGTATTCTCCACCCATCTTAACTTAATTCAGCATTTGCAATGTATTATGAATCTCAGCCATATCTACGTTATAGAATCATTCGTTAAAACGGGTTATTGCATATTTTCTTGTTCAGGTTGTAAAAGGCTGCTTGTTTTTATAATGGTGCTTGAAAGTGCGTGATTACACATCTATGTAAGTAGAGATTTAAAGGGGACGAAGTGTCCATCAGCCCAATACTTGACTTTGGTGCGCAAATTTGCTTTTGAAGTGTTTCGTAACTTTGAGAGTATTTTCTCAAATATTTGATTCAATTATTTGGCCAACAAGAAGTTCTTGTGAAATTGAAATTGAAAGTTTAAATTTTATACATTTCATTTGGACGATTTTTATACAGTTTTTTAAGTATAAAAGTTTGCGGTTTTTTTCATTTTACTTTAACAAACCAATCAATTTGAGTAATAATAATAATAACAATAATAATAATAGCAATGATAATAATAATAATAATAATAATAATAATGTTAATAACAAATAACAATTACCTGTTGTATGAACTTAATCAATGCCGGTCTATTCTCGTCCCAGTACTTTCTCAGCTTGCTGGCGTTAGGGGCCCGTTCACAGCCCAGATCCAAAGTGACCTCAAAAGCGTTGGACTGCACGTAGTTATAGTCCTGCATTCCACCTGAGATGCTGAACCATTGGGCTCCGTTTGTGATTCCGTCTATGAAGTGGTCCTACGTACACAAGGGTCGTCTGATTACAATAGGGTTGTGGGAAATTCTCGAAAATCCCGAGGGTGGTCATCGAAAAGTACAACTCGTTTTTTAAAGCAAATTTCATTTTGCCCTGCGGCATTCACGGTGTTCAACTCATGCATGGTAGTGATAATACATAGAGGATATTGCTCATGGGCGTGGAGGTATAAATTACATATAAATTACATATAAATCACATATAAATCACATATAAATTACATATAAATTACATATAAATTACATATAAATTACGTATAAATTACATATAAATTACATTTCTTAGGGGTAAAAACAAGACTTTACGAACGAGCGCAGCAACCGTGGACGCGGGTACAGGGATTTAAGGGGTATGCAGAACTCACAATGGTGTTCGCCCATTTCTAATCCACAGTAATTAAGTTGAAGTAAAAGAAATAGCAGCACTGATATTTCAACTGGTAGCAGCATGTAACTAAAACAAATCGTTATCGGTATTTTGAAACTATACTTGGAGACATGTCTTTCAATATTTCCCAGCTCCTCCCTGTTCTAAATGCTTATGAAACTTTTCTGCTGCAATGTTTTGGAAGCATATGGATATACTTAATTATAATCAGAGTTAATTAATTTTGTTTTTTTTGTTCCCAGATTGGATTATTCTTTGGACTTCATTTAACCTGTCTAAGATGACAGTTTTCTTTTTTCTTTTGTTTTAACTCATACTCGAAACAGTTGAAATTTTGTACTTAGTCTGCAATGTCACTATTTTTATTTTAGATTGCGAGTCCTTCTTGAATTCGTCGAGCCGGCCGCAGAAAAGAAGCTCGACGAATTCAAGAGAACAAAATAGGGACTACTCGTAGTCTATTTTGATTTTGAACGCCATTTTGGACGAGGGAAAAAAAGGTGTGTGGGGAGATTTTTTTACACACCTGGCGAACGTCTGTGCAGGTCCACTTTGGATTTGCGAGATGCATTATGGGATGAGCCTGCGAGTAGGACTTAGCAAGGTGCCGGAAAACGTCATCATCCGGGGTAGCACTGTACAAACTTTGACCCGATGGCGAATCGTCATACGGATAACTAGCTACCAGTGCCCCGGAGTGCAGACTTCCCGAGAGAACGAACGGGTGGGACTGGATCCAATTCATAGCTGCTCGGGTCTCAGGCTGAGGTGAGCCCGTGGTACTAGGAAAAAACTGGTCAGGGAAGTTGCGGTTAATGTCAACGCCATTTGCGTTTCTGTGCCCTATGTATGGATTCTCGTTTCCTTTAACAGAGGCCAGTTCATAACCATCTGGATTTAAACTGGGAAGGATATGGATTCCCGTCGTATCAACCAGCTTTGTAATTTCTTCGTTTTTGCCATAATTCTCGCATAAACACTTGATAAGTCGAAGCAACATTTCTCGACCAACAAATTCATTCCCGTGAATATTCCCCACAAGTTTCAGCTCCGGCTCCCCGGGGTCATGTTGCTCGGGATTGGAGGAGATTTTAATTGCCCAAAGTTTGCGGTTTTGCACGCTGTAACCAATAGAGTAGAGCTTCGTAATTTGTGGATACTTCAAGGCAAACTTCTTCAAATACCAAGTCATCTGCTCATAGTTATGGTGCTTGAATTCGGATACATCCAGTATTTCCAAAGTCGTGTTTTGCTTTCCTGCAAGTGTTTCAAGTTTATGATGATCCCTCAAAGTTGAAGAGTCGCGAAAAAAGTTCACGACCTTTTGAAGTAGTGGCGTTGCGATAGAACCAGGCGTAGGAAGGCAGAATATAACACAAATAAATATTGCACCGTTCATGGTTGCAAAGAAGGCAAACGGCGAACAAGTGTTCTTCGTGTGACAAAGTGACAGTTGGGCAGGGCGCTAAACTGAAGCTTGTTGAACAAAATTTGTAAACATCGCATCAGTATTATTCAAGTGTTTTACGCCAGCTAGCCTGGGGGCAGTTCAAAACTTGTGGTTATCGGCTTTTTTGAAAGCTATTGGGCGGAGCTGGTTCGTTTTGTAATCAGAAGTAATTATAGCATTAATTAAGAGCGTTTTGTTTGGTCGCTCGTTAGCAGGTGGCCCAGTGAAAACAGATATGGCCAAGTCTGAACTTCAAAGCGTTCTCTATATTTCACTGCACTTGGAAATGCAACTATTTTCAAAACATGAGGTTTACAAAACGCTTTACAAAAGTGATACTTGTTTCTGAAAGTGTTTGACGCGTATCATTTTAGTTTTTACCACAACTTGCTAAATCCTGTTTTTCCCTAACTGAATTGATGCTATAAATAGAATTTAAGTCTTAGGTCCAGAGCGTCTTAATCCTTTACACGAAAAAAGGTATTTGCCACAATTAAATAGCAAAAGTAGAAAAAATAACAATACTAATATTTCATGAGTTATGCGAATGTTATAACAAGAGTTACCTTTCCTCTTGAAGCCAAAGCACGCGATATAAGTGGTATTTACAAAGCTCGCGGTAATATATATTAGCTGGTACGTCAGGTATCTTTTCACCAGAAACTACTGAGAGAAGTGCAAACAATTAGTATCTGTGTGTTTTCAGTATAGTAGTGTTTAAAATACGGAGATTCTGTTTATAACTAATATCAATTGGTGCAGCGGCAAGACCACTATGTAAAACCGGTAGACTCTAGGAGTCGTATAAAATGTATATATGGTTGGTTGCCTCTTTGTAGCTAATCTAAAGCCCAGTTGTTGACTTTGACTATGTTTTTTTATTTATCAGGTACGTTGGTTCTGTTGTTAAATATTTCACGGCAACACTTTGTCTACAGCCGGACAGTAACGGTCTCAATTGTCAATTGTTATCTTCGTAACTGAAGATAGGAAATAAAAGCGGCTGACTGGCATGTTCATTTGAGCAAAGTTCCAAAATATTTTTCGGAAAGACGTTTTAATTTTCTCAGAACGTTTTACTCAATTTAGATTTGTTTAAAGAGAATTTCGGGAAATTGTCTACATTTCTAGTATCAAATATATTGGATGTACAAACAGACACTCGATAATTGGGGTCAGTAGATGGAATGGTAGTGGGGACTTTTGGAGCAGTATTACCAAAACAGTGAACGTAACGATAAATTAGTTGACGATCCATTCAATCTGTATGTTGCCTAAAACAACATGCAAAATTGTTGTCGGAGTTAAAAATTCCAGCATAGCAAATGTTTGTCAAATAATAAATTAAGCTAAAGAGGCAGTGCTGCCATGAAATTCGATCGAAGTGGAATGATCAGCTGCTCGCGAGGGGTTATGAATAATAAATGAGACACCTGTTCTTTCATGTCATCTCCTGAACACTTGCTCAAGATTTCCTGCGGGTGGCATGTAAGCTGAAAAGAAAAATTTACTGCTTGAAAGTTGATAAGTTTCATAGGAAAATATAACATTTAAGGAAAAATGTAGTTAACGAAAATAGAAACTTAGAAAGCGGATTACTCTGGTAGAGTAACAGATATATAAACTCCATATTTTAAGTCGAAATTGAATGCGAGGTTACACCCCGGAAAGTTCCCTATTTTAGTTATAAAGAATCTTTCAGTGTCAGGCTTACAGGTGCCTTATAGTTGTAGAAATTGATTTACTTCTCTAACAGTAAAAAAGACTGCGTTTGATTTACAGCAGCAGAAACTCACTCATAATTTTTTCAGATGCAGAAGAAGGACGAAAAAATCTACAACATTTGTTTCAGATTTACGAAGTGAGTCGAAGTATCTATTAAACCGAGTGTGTTATAGTTGCATCTACACTCGTCTTAAATCTTTGGAAATGCTCTCCAAAATACACACAAACAAAAGTTTTGTTCTTATTATGAACTGTTGGTCAGTTCTTGTTAACAGCTAAACCACTGACGAAAAGCAGCTGAAAAGCAATAGGATTTACCCGTGCTTCAAGGTGCATCAGGCAAACTGATTGTAATGTTTTGCGTAAACCTAGGTATCTCTAATGAATCCAATTTTTATTCTTTGTAAAAAAATTTGCGGAAGCTGAATAGATAAACGAAACATTTTGGAAACACCCATTTGGCGATCATCGCCCAATTAATTCCCGCTGATGTCAATTTAGCCCCAGGGTGGGGCAAGTCTTCCATCCAACGTACGTTCTTAAGTGTAGTTCTGGGGTGGGGCTTGCCAGTTGTTTTCGAGTCATCACTGACCTCAACTCGGCTCTATATATGAATTACTTTGGCAAAGAGAATCATTTTTACCGCCAAACTATCATGGAGCGTGGCATGAAAATTTATGTTATCTACCTTGTTGTGGTTTTGGGAATGTTTCGGACAGAGGGAAAACCGCCAGAACATATTGACAAAAACATCGCCTCTAAACAAACAAAACATGCAATTCCAGCAAAGTCGGAGACACATAAACCCGTCGCTGCTCCAGCGAAAGACTCAAAGCCTCATCTTTCGTCCATTAAGGAGATTCAACAAAGAGTCGCCGAGGCGAAAGAGCTTTTAAAGAACCAACAACATGAACAGACAAAGAAATTACTTCATCTATTGCACAAAAAGATTACAGATGAAGAAATAGCGGAGGCTAACGATTCATTTGTGCATCACAATTACGAAGAGATGACATGGCTTTTGAAAGATTACTCCAAGAATTATAAGAGTATCGCACGACTGTACGATATTGGGTCTTCTGTGCAAAACCGGAAACTGTGGGTGATGGAAATTTCCAACAACCCGGGAAGACACGAACCTGGTGAACCGGAAGTAAAATACGTTGCAAATATGCATGGAGACGAGGTTGTAGGACGGGAAGTGCTTTTGCATTTCATACAGTATTTGTGCCGTAACTACGGGAAGAACAGACGAGTAACAAACCTCGTAGATTCAACTCGGATTCACATTCTTCCAAGCATGAACCCGGACGGTTATGAAATGGCGGCAAGTAAAGTTGGGAGATGGGATATCGGGCGAAAAAATGCGGATGGTGTCGATTTAAACCGAAACTTTCCAGATCAGTTCTTCCCAAGCACAACTGGCCAACCTCAACCGGAAACGCTAGCGGTGATGAAATGGATCGACTCCATTCCATTTGTGCTCTCGGCCAGTTTTCACAGCGGGGCCCTGGTAGCGAATTACCCGTATGATGATAACCCTTCTGGTCAAAGCTCCTACAGCGCGACTCCTGATGATGACGTTTTTCGCCAGTTGGCCCGATCATACTCCGAAGCGCATCCCACAATGCACCTGGCGAACACACCCTGGAAGTGCAAAGATATCCCGCGGGAACACTTTATTGATGGTATCACGAATGGTGCCAATTGGTTTAGTATCACTGGAGGAATGCAAGATTATAACTATGTCCACTCCAACGCCTTTGAAGTGACATTGGAGCTGGGCTGTGAGAAGTTCCCTAATAACAGCGCTTTGCCCGCATATTGGCAGGAGAACAAGGAAGGACTGCTGACGTACCTTGAACAGGTTAGTGGCTTGTGCGGAGGGCTCAAATATAATTCTAGCATGTATGCAGGACTCTTATCTCCCAAAGTATCAAAGCAGTACGGTCCAATCGCTAACTAAATGCCAACAATATATTTTTAGGGCACCGCATGCACCGCCCAGTTTACCATGAAACATGAATTGCCCATCATAATTTCAGAATACCTAGTTTCTCTCAATTGATACCTGTCTGTAATATAGATCCTGTTTGATGTGTCATTAAGAGGCGCGAGAGCCCTCCCATCTCCC
>JAOEHT020242257.1:0-10753 GCA_025448195.2 Parazoanthus atlanticus
AGTAGCCTACTTACGCTGCAATTTGACCTGTTCACATCTGAAGTAAACTTCAAGTATACTTCAGGTCTACTTACTAAGCTAGTATGAACACAGCTACTGTCTGCAAATCAACCAAACGTGAGAGTGGTCTCGCCTGGTTGATTTACATTGTCTTTCAGCCAATGAAGAGCTTTGTAAATATTAATAATTGACAGGCTGAGACCCTCAGCCTTCAGATGTAGGATCGCTCCGTGTTTCAGGCGCCGACAAACACCTGACTTGTGTTTGCTTATACTTCATGTGACATCATGAAATGCTTTAACCAAAAATGTGCATCTTCTTAAGTTGCAAGTTTTCCTTGTCAGACGTTCGTTTTTTTTTTCTCCGACGATGTTTGAGGATAGAGGGTGTTAAGTTAAAGATGATTCAGAGTTGAATTAAACTTTTTCACAATTCTTTAGTAGCGGTTCAAACTTCATATAAATATATGTTCTTTTCTCAGTCGCAGCCAGCTGAGCCATGTTTCTTTGCATGTTCTTAATTTAATGTTTACCGTTCGTCAGCGTCAGCGTTCTTATGAAAATGAAAACAAAAATGAACTGCCAACATCCCATGGGGTTAGATTATACGTTTGAATCATTCATAGCAAAGCCACCTGCCAAAGTGTTCTCGGTACTGCATGAAAAAAATTGATAATTAGCAAGGTTTAGTAGTTTAGTGAATATAACTTAACATTTTATCACACTAGACATCCCTTATTTTATATGTTTTAGTTTTCTGTTATCGCTTATACGTACGAACGGCAATTGACAACATGTTAATTACAGAAGATGTAGGTTTAAACAAGAGCAGCTGAGTGCGTATAGGTTTCTTACAGTTTAATATTCATATAGGTTTCAAGCACTCTTTGGTACCTACTGTCAGTAGCCGGCCCTAGGGGTTATATTAAACTTTCAAACATTTATACAGTTAGAAAAGCTACAGGTGACCTAAAAAAGCTTTCTAATGACAGCTCCCTGTAAGGGTTTTTCAGTGCGATGTTTTACGCAATAAATTTAAAGGTTGAAAATCCAAACTGGCAGGAAGCGACCGGCGGCTACCGGCGGGCAGAAGACTTAAAATCGGAACCTCTGGCTCTGGATTACGAGTTAGCGCTTTAAACCACTCGGCCTCGCCGTTTTCCTTCCTAAAAAGCCGTCGTAAAATCGGTTTGATCACACTTAATGTTATTCTGACGTTACCGGCATATCCACCCCCTCACCCCCCACCATTGATTTCATGTTTTAGCTGAAAGGAGGTATAAAACAATCTTTTGGTAAGTCGTCTAGCTAAATCGTGCAGCTTTAGTTTAACGACAACAGCATGAATAACATTGAATAAAATTCTAAATTTAACAGCTCAAATTATTGAAGGAAATGTAAAAATTTCACCTTCTATCAAATAGATTTTACGACGGCCCCTTACTTTGCTCCCCCAAAAGAAACGGCCTCTCCCCTAAATCCGCCCTTGTTTCCGTCTTCCTGGGAACTGTTTCAGTAAGCGTTTGCTTGACATGTACATACCGTTGACCTCCCCAAGCCCCTATACCATTATAGTATCTTTAATTGGTACCTACTTCAGTCAGTTTTTTTTTATACATGATACGTAAATTATGTGATCCTTCAACTGGCGCGCGCCTGCATATTTCCTTGCCATGTTTCACAATCAGGTAAATCAGAATCTAGCCTGCGCGGAGAAACATGTTCTGCTCCAATCCCTGGACGTCTTTTTTGTAGGTACTAATACCACGTAGCAGGCATTTCCAAAAGGGGACGTTTTTCAGTCACTAGGGATGTTAGCTTCATCTGAACTCGGTTTAGTCACTCCCCTGAAAATGTTACAACATTCAAATCCCTGAAAAGGTGACTCCGTGAAGCGGCACATGCGCATTAGCCCATTAATAGGGGAGAACGTCCGCATTGAAAGCCTAATTGGAGTTGCAACATTGGCCCTGCTCCTGCTAAATAAAATTTAGTTTATCCTAACATTTAATACAGCCAGTGTAAAGAACTCATAACTGGCCATTCATTTTACTTGTTTGAGAGAAGTATTTTATATTATGCTAACAATTTCCCACAATAACATTAAGGGAAAAAGGAATTCCATAAAAAAAAATTAAAACTTTGATATTTGGAAACGTAGCAGAGAGTTGAGCGTGCGCAGTTCCAAGTAACAGGGCTGGGTGCACAACTCTCATACCAAAACATGTTTTTCCCTAAACGCACAACCAGCAAAGATTTGACTCCACTCATTCGCGGAGCATTAGGGGTAACACTGTATTTATGGATGTGTTTAGCACATGTTCAGTCATTCAAGGCCGAAGCTATAGCTTGTTGACTCCTTTGTTTGAGATAACAATTAATGACGGAATTTAGTATAAATTGCAAGATCAAGAATACATATTATACATTTGTAATTTTGTGATTCATGTGGGTGTAATTGAGAGTATAAATCGTAACAGATATAGAATCTTCTAGGCCCTAAAGAAACGTGGTATTTAGCATCTGGTTCAGGAAATACGTTTCCAATTTTTCACAAGGATTTTTCGTATCTGGCTGTACCACAGTAGTTCTGAGATGTAAGATATATTTTGTGATGTGAAGGAGAATAAAACACACAATAAAATTAACTGTAGCGAACGAAACAGGTACTTACAGGCTTGTAGACACAAGTGAATCACTCTTCTGGGTTTGTGCTACTTAATCTTGTTTATTGGGGCTAAAACTACAATTTATATACAGTTGTATCAACTAAAAATCGGTACACACAAGTTTACAAGGCGTGCTGCTGCATTAGTCACAAAAACGACGTCGATAAGTTCCTCTTCACCTCGGAATGTCTTAAGTATCAGTCGATACTACTCAAGGGATTGTCACATATACAATATTCACGCTGTCACACTTATTATAGTCACGCTGCCTAATATTTAACGATTATGCCAAAAATGGTTTTAAAAACTGCAATCATAAAATAGCCGAAGAAAATTTACAAGAAATGTTCTTTTTTCAATAATGTACATATATATCCAAAACAAAACCTAAAAAAGTACTGACAATTGCCCGGTTTCACTACGACGTCACAGGATGAATAATAACAGAAACAAAATCACTCTTATTTTCAATTGAGAAAGTCTCAATTAGTTTTATTTCATCTTTACTTTCGCTTATTTGACCAAAAGAACAATTTGGTTAAAAGTTCAATCGAAAATATCCTATCGCGTTGTAATGTCAAAATATGGTTTGTTTTCATTTTGTTTTGCCCTACTTCAATCTCGCAGTGCAACAGTAATACGTATTTTGAAAGTGAATTACCACTGACTCATTCTGCTGCAGATATAGTCCACAAAATTATCGAAAATGTTAGTAAACAACATTATACGTTCATTAAAGTTCCACAATTGCAGTGTGGAGACTTCTGCAGAGAGTTTGAAATATGTAAACAAACTGTGACGTTATAGTGAAATAGGCCAATTCGAGTCCTTGTCAAATTATAAAAGCATGAACGTAAAAGGTAATTAACTCGACACATCTCTTTTCGTTTGTCACTTTTCTCCAGAAGACACGTTTTTCTCTAAAACTGTACTTAAGTTCCTATTTTCTTTTGAAACGAAATATTCGTTAGCTGACCTAACACCATTTCTATTGTTCATTGCTATAGCTTATTTCTTGACGTCATGAAAATCCAAGATGGCAGATTTTTAATGTCACATAATTTCGTAATTCAATCAACTAATTAGCCAAATTTAGATCATTGTCTAATTAATTAGGCTGCAAGATTGTACATCGGTTCCTAGCGTTTATATTGAGAAATTCAAAGGGGGGACCGAACTGACCCCTACCCCCGTCGATTTGAGGCCAAAAATTCCCAGGCCAGGTAGGGATAAGTTCATATATCTTTGTATCAACTTTCTAATTGAATAATCAAACAATGAAAAACATACTAACAAACACCATATTACATAACCTTACGACCTGAAGCAAAGGAGCTGCACTGTAATTCTTACAAAAACGCAAAATTCGAAATGAGATCATAATGTACGTGTTTCATGGCATGAATTATGTGCTGTGACGTTATCCAATTTGTGTTTCATATAATTGATTGCAGCTACTGAAATGTTGACAATAGCTTTTTAAAGCTGCTAAAAATAACGGAAATAATTTTAGTTGAAAACCTTCGTGTGGAAGAGTTCTGACCACCTTTGTACGTTTAACGGTTAAGGATCCCTCATATTATTCTCGTGGCCGGGCCATTACCTTTGAGATGTAGCTAAGCCTAAATCTTACTCATCTAGAGAGTTTAAAGTACAATTGACCATTGTCCAAAACAATTGAAGTTTTAAGCTAAATGTTTCAACAGCTCACTCCGAGATGTACAGCTACTTGATTTACTTAAACTGACAATATTTATATAGAAATAGATAAATGCATTGCAGTTCTATATTCCTTCTTTCACTTCTTACTCTCTCCGTTCACAACAGTTGGTGTTTAAACACACGAAGCGGACGAGACAACTTGTACACCAGCCGTTTGCTGTCCGATAGCAGTTGACCATTTCATGACGTCACCACTACCCAAGACGCATGAGCTGCTTAGTTGAAAGATTTCAGCAGCGGTGAGATCACGGCTCCAAATGTTGACGTTAGTCATCTCGCCGATAAATGATTGCTCCTTCTGAAAGCGACCCCCATCTGCATCTTGTTCTTGTCCTAAAACGATTACACCGCCACGTTTGATTTCATATCCTTTCTTGAGCCCAGTCCCTTGCTCTTCGGCTTGTCCGTCTTTGTATAAAGCCCATGAACCATTGGTGTTCTCCCAGGTGGTGCAGATATGGTGCCACTTGCCGTCAGTTGCATTGACCCCTGTTTGCCTGTGATACAACCAGAAAAAAAATAGTATTCGATCATGTGTGTATATACTTAGTACCATAAAATTTAAAAATAAACCATTTGAAAAACCACCTCTCGTCAGAACAGGAAACAAAGCGATAGGAAGAAAATGTGTACATACTAGAAACAACCTTCCTCCTATTAAATTTTTAATGTATTTTTTTGTTTGATTCACTGATTCGTTTTAAAGTTAAACTGTGGAGTCATATCCTCTTTTATAGTTGTGAATTTTTAAAATGTTGATATATCATGAATTGCAACGTTAACGAAGAATTATGGTCAATTCTCTGTTTATCAAGGATTTTACGTTTCTAGTGGTTCGTAGTTCAGTTTGATTGTTTGTTTGTTTGTTTGTTTGGTTGGTTAGTTAGTTTATTGGTTTAACAGTAGAACAATTGTCGGACAATCTTTTTCATTGAACAAGCTTATTAAGTACGCCAGTTATGAGAACTTTCTAAGTATAAAAATCATTTATACAAAATGTAGCCAGCTATTTCAGACTTAAAAACTCTTTTAATAAACACTAAACTTTGCTGCAAAATAACGCAAAGAAACAAAACTAAACAGAAAACCACTCGTAGCATTATAAGCCTAGATGAGTTTATTATTTACACGGTTGATGCATCGCTGGCGCAGAAAATTCAAAATGTCCGCCATCTTGTATTTTTCGTCTTTACCGCAGATTTTGATCAATTTTGAGATATGTCATTGGAAATAGTTAGAAAACATCATTATAGGCTAAAACTATGAAGTAACTAGACGAAAACGTCAAATCGCAAGTATACAATCATTTTTCAAAACAAAACAATGACAAATTTGAAAAAGTTAATAATTTTCGGGACTTACAATGATTACGCCATCAGTGATGACGTCATCTAAATACTGTAAAAAACGATATGTTCACAATCAAGGAACAGTTGTGCAAAACCTTTTGGCAAAAAAAAAACCAATGGGAGGGAGTAGTGTCAGATTGACAACTCCCTCCCCCAAGTGCCTTCTAGGCTAGGGTCAGTAAGCTAATTGGATACAAAAGATAACATGTTAATTAATGAACAAGTCTGCTTCACCAAAATACTCCCAGCTAAATTCTAGTAAAAACTACATGCGATTCACAGTATTATTAAAGTGTTTCGTAACAAACATTATCACTCTACTCAATTCACAAAGTTGTGTTCTTGAGACTTCCGTAGGGCGCTTGGAAAATTTAAACAAATCATTAAGTCGCATTGAAAAGGGATATATTTACCAATGGCCATCGTTGACGCGGAGGAGGAAATTTCTGTAATTCGTCATTAAGAACTCGTTGTCAGTCCCTCCGTTCGCCTTTGCACTGTAACTGAACGGCGTGCCTTCAATGGTTGTGTCATTTGTGCGCATCCAGAAGCAAACGGTGAGAGCAGCCAGGGGACTGGTGATGACGTCACGCAACATGACGTAATTGGCTGTACTGGCAACGGGGAACAGGAGACCTGTGGATAAAAAGTGAGTAACGGTCGCCTTCTAAAACCTACCTGGCCTGGAATTTTTTAGCCTCCACTGGCCTTAACTGGCTTCAGCTGGCCTCAACCGGCCTCAACTGGCCTCAATTATTGGCCTACGGAAGAACCGATTCCCCCCACACCACCCCCTTAGTTTCCTATTATAAACGCTAGCAACGTATATAAACTGGCAGCCTAATTAATAAGTCTGTAATGTATAATTTGGCAATAATTTAATTTGGATATGAGAATTAGAACGACGTCACAGACCCGCCTTCTTGATTTCATGACCGCCGTTTTGGATATTTTACGGTCAGGAGATCGCTTTAATTGTTTGAAAGTTGTCGAATAATGTCGATTGTTTTGAAAGTTGTTAAAAGTGTTGCTTAAGGTCAGCTAGATATATGATATCAATGCAAAAACTTGTACTAAATCGATTTAAAATAAAATGAAAAAGAATAATTCACGGAAAGGTCCGAAACTTTCTTTGTGTTAGCTCTTATCGTTGCGGAAAATCATCATCAAGAAAACAGAAAATAAATTGTTTTACTTCCAAGCAAAACCTAACATTTAAACATATACTATGGAGTAGATGGGCCAACTCGAACTTGAATGGCTTTGAATGAAATGATCTCTGATTACTGATCTTTTTGGTCTTGTGGAATGCGTTGTTTCGCGCAAGAATTCGAATTGGTTCTAAAAATAGTTTATCTTGTGTTTCAGTGAGATAACTTGTTCATTTTTACACACAAAAAAAATTAAGCGTGTGTTTTCAGTTTTTTTAATTCACTGGCCATGATTTGGTAAATACCAACTTGGTTAATCGTGACCGGCCATAGAAGATTTACCTCGCAGCAGCGGCTAGCGAATATCCATCACCAGTGAACTAATCACCTCTGGCCGTTTATGCGTGACACAAGCGCAAGGACTTTCACACTGGTGACACAAGAAAAGCAAGCGACGCAAGCAAAGAGGGGGCGCATGTGTGATTTTCTATGTCTTTAGCTTGCGTCTGCGCTTTCTTCTCCTCAATTCAAACTAGAAAATTCTCGAAGCAAGAGCAAACGCAAGCGCAAGGCGTGCGCAAGAAAAAGGAAAATTTCCTTTTTTCTTGCGTTTGCGTCTGCGTCACTTACATCCACACCTGCATTTCTGCTCCTGCGTCTGCGTCTGCGTTTGCGTCTCTAGTGTGAACAGGCCTTAACGATACAGCTTACAAACACAAAATGAAATTATCGAGCAACGAAAGTGATTCGTTTACTGGTATACGTACGCACGTTTACTGGTATACGTACGCACGCGAGACTGTACCTTAAGTTTGAAGACAATTTTGCAAGCGCAGGGTGTAATTTAAATTATTCTTAAATATTTAAATATTTCTACTTACTTTTTACTTTGGGTTTGCTGACGCTCTTCACAATCTTCTAGCAATCAAAAAGACACAAGTAAGTTAATAAAACAACAAATACTTTATTCAGAACCATAGCCCAGCAATGTCAAGATTCAACCAATATTTACTGTAGTTACGATAATTCGTTCTAAGTGATGGCAAATAACATCTAAGGTCAATCAATTTCGATCCAGTAAATTTTTTTCTTAATTGCAAGTTTTCGTCAAATATCTATAAAGCCCGCCGAGGTTTTTTGATACTCTAATCTCTCTAACCGGCATTGTAATGCTAAACATATAAACTTTTTCCAGTAAAATAAATTTCATGAAAATTATTATTCTAATTCATTGTTGCTATTAGTCATTACTATGTACTATATTAAGCCTGTCATGAACGGTAATCATGACTGCATGAACACTACAGAAAGGTTAGTCATAAAATAAGGTTTTCGTAAACCTCTTTTTTGTAACTCATTCAATCTTATGCATTCTCAGGGTGTAAGTCTGACAAATTTTTAAATTTGCACAAAAATGGTACGTAAGCTCTTAACTAAGTTTTCTAATAATACAATCAGATGATATTAATTTGCATGATTACATCCGTAACTGAGAAGATTCCATTCATGGTTTCTTTTGCAGCAGCTCAAAAAAGTAATTCTTCCAAAGAAATGTAATCTCAAGGACACAAAATTTGTAACATTTTACAAACTTTTCCTTTTATCATGTAGGGTTGAAGCATTAACCTTTCATGTAGAATACCCATTAGATTACAACTACGTGTAAGATAGATGATTTTACAGTTCATATATTTATTCAAAATAATTCATTTTTGCTTACTCAAACCTTTACAAGGACTTCTCGATTACGCAAAAAGGTGCTAGATAGCACTTTTTCAGCAAAGTTTGATTAACTAAGTAGATTTGAGGGTTGTACAACTACAAGTTCCATTTTACACCGGTTGGTTTTGAAAACAAACAAACGCTCTCTGACAAATACAAATGAATGCTATTAGCAGACCATACATATAGGCGATAAATTGAACATTAAGACATTAATGGAACTATTTTCTTCAAACAGAGGGAAATATAACTTCTTAAAAATGAGATATTCAAGATCTTTTCTAGGAAAACACCTGCTTCAAGAACCTCATACAATAAACATCAAGATTTTTAATATCTGCTAGCATTCTGCTAACAAATCGAGATACACTTTTAAAAACAAATTAGTTTAAGTAAGTAGATTTGAAGGCTGTATACAAGTTCCACTTTGCATGTACCCACAGCGAAATAACCAGTTTTAAAAACAAACAAACGCTCTCTGACAAATGCTATTAGCAGATCATGTATTTACATATTGAATAAAATCGTTTTTTTACTGCAATAATAACATACTGGCTAAATCGTACTTAGCAAATTGGAACCATTTTCTTTAAATAGAAAAAAGTAGAACTTTTTGGAAATAAGTTCATGAAGATCTTCTTGAAGGAAACCTCCTGCTTCAAGAACCTCAAACATATAACATCAAAAGTGTTAATATACATATAAACTTAATAACAAAAAGATGATTTAATAGTTAAGCAAAGCACAAACTTTACTTGTAAACATCTTGGTAATAAAAATATTGAAAATCTGAAAATGCAACCAATTTAAAAAATAATCAACTCGGGGTTCCTGATAAATCAATAATCGGAGAATAACTGAAAAACTACCTTTAACAATTACACACGTACGTTACCACAAGATGAAAAACACCATAAATCCTTACGACTTACTAAGCACTCCATCGTAGCATAGTTGTAGCTATCATCCTGAACAAGGGCAGAAGTGGTTGCCTTTTCGCTGTTCAGCTCACAAACGCCTTCTACCAAATGATCCTTGTAGTTTAATGAAGCACATCGCAGTTCTCTCAAACAGAACTGCGCGCACGTCAAGAAACTATCTACGAATGTTGTTCTGATAAGATGACCAACGAGTCTCAAACCTTGCTTTATATGGAAGTAGTTTGAATGAACATATTCTTCTCGAATACAATCGAGTGCTTGACAAACGCAGAAAAGAAAGATAGCGAATCGAATTTTCATTTCTGACACCTTTCTTCGCTGCTTCAAGCTTAACTAGTACGGTAATTCTGTTTTCAAGACAGTTATTACAGTACTTTAGACGCTAGCCTCCCCGCAGGCTATTATTCTCCTTCGCTGCGAGAAGTCTCTCCCTCGGAAAAACTAGGCTACTTAGACGCCTGTCAATCGAGTTTTTAATTAGTTGCTAAAAAGGCAAACAACTCCCTAACGTAACATAAGAGAATCATGCTTTTTTTTTAAATATTTCGGCTCATTAGCTTAAAGTATAATTAAAAAATAAACCAATGGGTGAAACTTTGAATGCGATATGTTGAAGGTTTCCGAGAAACCACTGTTGAAAAACAAAAATCCAAAAATCCAAAATTTATAGATGTTCGCTGGTTAGCATCTTTTGGCACCCATCGTTGATTCTCTTCAAATTTAAGAATTTTCCAAACTAAGCTTCTTTACTGGAAATGCATTTGGCATATCATGCTCAACGTTTCACTGAGCACTGTGTCAATCTGTGGACTCTGTTTTTTTAAACTCGCAGTTAAATTTATGCAGTTAATTAGGCAAACTGTACTGAATTACATCAGCAAAGATTCGCCTATTTATATATAACAGGTGTTTCATTCATTCGTTTTGTATTATCCCAACATCTAAGGCCTCGTCCACACGTATCCGTTTTCGTTTTCAAACGAAACTTTTTCCCTCCGTTTTCAAAAAAATTCGCGTCCACACGTAGCGTTTTCGTATCGTTTAAGGTCCTGACACATGTACGGTGCAACGTTGCACGAAATATTGCACGCAATTGTTGCAGTACGGATTCTAAATATTGCAGGCAATTGTTGCAGTTAGTGTGTCACCCCCTGAAAATGTTGCGTGCAATATTGCAGAAGTAGAATCGGATTCTACTTC
>JAOEHT020242349.1:0-10753 GCA_025448195.2 Parazoanthus atlanticus
TACATACATACATACATACATACATACATACATACATACATACATACATACATACATACATACATACATACACACAACTTTGTGCATGTTTTCCCGATTCATTAATTCATTCGTTCACCAGTCATTGTTCTTTTTCATTGCCTTTGTCCTTGTCACTGTAACAGTCATTGTGTAAACAATGTGACGGAAGCTGCTTATCATCGCGAATTTTATTTAGGGAGATAATGTCTTACTTACAGCTAGAAATACGAATCTCACAGGTTATTGACTGCAGTGGATAGGTACGAAGATTCATCGGGCAGCTACCTCGGATAGAGACCCTAAAGGATGGATGAGTAGGTGAAAAAATATATAATTAAATTGTTGATGCAACGAAATGAAATTGGAAAAATGTATAGGGCGAAAAGCTACGAAATGTTTTGCTGGCTTAATACTTAATAATTTCAGCAATAAATATTTATCAGAGTAAAATTGTAGTCACAGACTTGAACGAAATTCTAAACCAAAGTGCAAAGTATTATCGAAAATCGCGACAATATAATATACAATTTACAAGAATAGTTAGTACAAATTGATAGGCTTTGCTCACTTTCTAGCAGAGGCGTCATACATCATCAGCAGCATCATCATTCACCGACTTTATTTCAACTCGGGTTACACGAGGCTGTTTAGGCCTCTAGCAATACTTTGCTAATGTGCCGAGAAAGAAACTGGGAAATACTAATAAAGTTTTTACCCCATCACTTTATTTGTAGTAATGCTTATGTTAAAGAATATCTGTGAGAGAAACATTATTGAAACACGTTTACAAACTTTTTTGTTGAAACAATAGTTTGCAAACATATTCGTAAGCACTTTTTTGTTGTTTGAAAGTAATTTATAAAGAATGAAAGAAAAGGTAGTGCTTTTGAATCAATTAATTTCAAAAAATATATTTTTATTCATTATTCGCTTTTCAGCATTTCTATATACATTTTATCATTGTACTTGAGGTGAACATGGAGGATATTATACGGGGTAGCAAAGGTATGAATTTGAGTGCAGCGAGCGAATAAAATAGTTTACACGAGAAATTAAAATTAATTTCTTCGAACCGCCGTGTATTTTTCTTTTTATTATATTGAAAAAAACCCCACAAAAACACACAAATTTTGGAAATTTTTGGGAAACCTTCTGAAATTGTCAAAAATGTTTTCAGTAAGCTTTTGAAGGTTTCTGAAAACTTTAGGAAAATCTTCAGAAATCTTCGGAAAATCTACTGAAACCTTCGGAAACTCTAGAAAAGGCTGTTAGAGAGCTTTTGACGAATTTGAAAATCTTCAAAAACAAACTTCAGAAATCGATATCATCCTCACTAGTGACGATAAGGAAAACATCCCAGAAGTGATTCCTATGAATTTTACGTAAAACACTTGTGTCTATATAACAAACAGCAATACATTTTTTGTTGTTTTTTACCTCATGCTGCACATGACCGAGCCGTTGGGGCTGATTTTGATGTAGTAGTTCTTAGTGGTGACTTCATGCCAGCGAGATTTCTTCTCATTGACAAAAAACGTGTCTGGGATCCACAGTTTCTCAAGCATGTCGGGAGAATGAATGATAAAATCTGTGTCAAGCCCGTTGAACTGTAGTCGGGGGTCGTTCCATTGTTGTTTGAAATATAGCGTCGTTCGGTACTCCTAGAGATAATAAACAAAGAAATGAAGGCAAAGGAAAACAAGAAGCGATAAAAAAGCTCAACGTTTGATTTAAAAAATTTAAGAAAGAAGGTAAGGTGTGGCTGATTTTCTTCGTACTTACTCCGTCGAATGGACTTAGAAACAAACAAGAACAAATTTTGACAACAGAAAAACAGAATGAAATGGAAGCAATTTGTCTGAGCTAAGAAAAAAAGAAGGTGAATTAGGCGCAAATCATTTTTGCCGTGTTTGTAGAACAGAAAGTAAGTCGAAAAATAAGAATTCAATTGCAAATGTATAGATCTAGAAATAGAATTAAGCATCCCATTTTTGGGGAAGGGGGTCTCTTTCATCCCTTATATATTTCACCATTAATATAACCTCGGGAACTGGGTATGACATACATGTACAAAGTGCTATGACAGTTGATCACTTCTGATGCTTCACGATGGTTTCGCTCCATTGTATAGTTAGCCAATCACAGTTGTTCTTGACAAATTAGGCACCATAAACATGGCTACTCGATACACGAGTAACATAACAATCACGTGTCACTGCTCACCATGTTCCTGTTTAAGTTCTGAAAGGCAGCATGCTCTCAAGAAGTGACAGATTTGTGAGAAAATTGTCTGAATTTGTTACATTTTGGGAAATTTGCTGGTGCCTGAGCTCATCATAACGGACTGAGAAGGCTTTATCCTTGCCAATTTAATTTTGAGGAGCTGCTTTTTGTAATGACAAAAAGGTTAGAGTTGTGTTTAGAAAAACTTTTCACGGACAAGGGGTCATGTTTCACCAGGCTGCATTCTCCATTTCTAGAAGTTTGATTGAATGTTAATTAAAAGTGTCTTGGCAGCAGTTAAAGAAGGATGCAAACCTGGTTCGAGATTCGAGAGAAACTGATGATTTTATGAAATGTTTGCTTTATTATCCTCATGCAAATGACCGTTTCTAGTTATAATGTGGTGTTTTATCATTTTTCGGTTTGACACAGTTACTAGCAGCTTGCTATTTACTCAAAATGTGGAAAACATGATGGCGATAAAGCTATGCAAGAAACCTAAATCAAACATAATCAGGCAGTAAACTGAAAGAAACCCCATTTAAGGTTTTAATTGCATACAAACAGTATGTTGAAATATTCTTGCTCAGTGTCTTCCCTCAGCCGCATGCGAGATATTATTTCTGGCAGTAATGCACTAAGAATCCAACAAAAGTATACACCCGCATGTCGCCATGGTAACAGCAAAGCCAATTATGTTGTTTTTTGTGCATGGTTTGGGTCAAAATGTTTGGATATGACCATAACTTGCCACACAATTAAGATGGAGGAAAAAAGGTATTCTTCAGTAGAAGACCATCTTAAGGTTATGTTTAGGTTTAGGTTTAGGGTTGGATTTTGGATCTACAGATTACAACATAATTTGAAGTCTCAGTGTAATTGGACAGCTTACAGACAAATTAGTGAATAATAAAGAGGTTATAATAGACCAATCAGACTTGAGGAAATTGCGATTTTTGTGATAAAAGACGAAAAAGGCGTTTAATTGTAACCTGACTTGCCATTTTTGTAACAGAAACTTCGCTGATGTCCACAATCTGTATAGTTGACTGTACCAACACGGGTTTTCCTGGAATGAAGAAAATGGACTACGGCTTTAATATCCCATCCCTGGTGATCTGTCAAAAATTATTTGATCTTATAATCGAATTAAGATTCCCAGCCGTGTGGTTACCTACCTCCAAATCTTGGTCTTATTCGCTTGTCGTACGTTTGCAATAATGAATTCAGTATTGCGGTAGCGTTCTTGGTAAGAGGTCCTACCGCTTCCTCTCTAACAACATAAAGAGAAAGTAGTTTGATTTAACTGGGTCGTACTTGCAAGATGGAGAAAAAATGGTTTTAATTAATGACAGCATTTCCTTAGGTACGATATGGGGGTACAATATCTCTTCATTGGCCCGTCTTTACAAGGTTTTCAAATTTCAAACAAATTTTGCAATGATATCACTACATGTTGACTGTTTTGGTCTTTTTATGTTCATCTGGAAGAGATTTCTACAGTGATACAACTCTGTACATGAAGAATGTTGGGCGTCAAAATTGCTCTAAAAGGTGTCATTTGGGTGAATTTATTTGTGATAGAAAGAATACCTGAGCTACAATAAAGCACATATTCTAAGTAGCCTATGTATAGGTGTGGTATTTAATGTACACTCTTTGAAAAGGCTATTTCCAACAAGTCTCTAATCAAACATTTTAACGCAGTCGCTGCTGCTACCAAATTCATACCAATACGTCTTTACCGGACTTCAAAAAGGATTCTTAAAGTCAAACAGCTCACATGATTGAACAATTTTTTCATCAATCTATACATTCAAAGGTGTTATCATGCTTAATTCTAGAACTAATAACATAGATACCAAATTAATTCGTGAATTTGCACTACAGGTTTCTCGTTAATTGCACATGTGCAATTAGTTTTTACCATGGCAACAATATGATCCGTACGGCGACGCCAGCATCAGGGTTTTTCCCGCCCTGCCTGCATGCCGCTCGCGAGCTCAACAGAGCAGAAAATATATACAGCAAAAATGGCTTCATTTTCTCATCTAATCATTTTCATGAAAACAATTACTTGGTTCTAACTGGCCAAGAGCAGTGAAATTACTTTGTCATTCTGTGCAAAAATGTTTAATTCCATGCAATTACAACTACAAAAGAATACCATCTGATTGGCCCAGAAACATTGCTATTCAAGATAAAGCAATCACGTGCGACAAGAAGGTAGTGTGATCTGACGTGCTACGCATGGTGTGACAACAAACTTGATCGTCCCGCGTTCAATTTCCGTTTGGTGCACTCGATTGTTTTTTCCTTGCTATAAAAAATGTTTCCCAAACGGAGCAAAATGTCCTGATTTTTTCCCACCTTTATTCGATGTTTAAAAAACTAAAAGACATTAAGATGAAAGACGTTTTTATATATTTTGTACGAGAAACTAATGTCTAGCAATTAAAACAACTGTTGTGGCAAATTAAACATGTGATATTCTTTTAACCTTAAACGTGTTAAATTTAATAAAAAATTTAATTTGTCTTCTCCACAATTTCCCTGAATCATCAAGCCTACGCCACTTAAAACTTTTTCGGCTTCCTTTCTTTCTTGGTTTTTAAAGTTGCTTTTATTTGGCGTAATTTTTTCAATGAAACTAATTTGGAACTATGTTATTAACAGTAGCAGTAATCATACTATTTCTCGTTTAATTTGGAATTTTAAATTTGCACTCGAGTGTTTTTCAAAGTTCTCAAATTGCGTTCGCCCTCCGGGCTCATGCACGCAATTTTGACGCACTTTGAAAAGCACTCTCGTGCAAATTAATTCCAAACTGATTTCGAAATAGTATGATTACTGCTACAAATTGCACGACATTCCATTCGCTTACCCATACAAACATTATATTAGATTTTAGAACTATTCGCTATTAGATTTAAGATCGTTAACTTTTATGGCCAAATGTATTTCGCTGTAATTGTAGTCACTGAAGAAGATTTTTACATGTAAGTACATATGGGCTGCTGCTATTACTATTGTGTTACACTTAGTGTTTTGTTGGGAGAACCAAACGGAACAGACTTATTTCGGGTGGAGAAGTTTTTTGACTGCCCCAAGCGATGCTTCTAAGTTGTAGATAATACATGAAAGCAAGCTGTAGCTAGCCCACTCGCACTTGTCTAGTATTAAATGAAGGAACAATCTCTCTTTGGAATTATTTCTTATTGGTTAAGACTGCGATGCAATTATTGATTTTTTAACTTATATTTCCTTTGAGTTATAAAGCAAAGCTAAGAAACATCTTAGGACGAATTCTGTTCTTCGGATTTTGTAGTTTGTTGTAGACTTTATGCTATTATAAGTCGAACTTCACGGCTTAAATGAAGTTCGTTCGTTTAGAGCCTCAGCTACTGTTTTATGAATAATTTACTAATCTGTCAAAACAACAAATTAATTATACCGAGCCCTTGCAAAAGCTACATCGCAAAGGGCTTGCAAGTTCGTTTTCAAAAAAGTAATCTTTTTATAATATCAATTAAATAGTGCGTTTTGTATTGATTTAAAATTGAAAAGGAATTTAGAACGAGATTGTAGACTGTTTTGCCTTTGGAAGCAGGGTCGAATAAATAATGGTTCATTGAAATATTCTCAAGGTTTTCCGATCTTTTGAACAAAACATATTTTGGACCTTATTGAAACGCACTGCACGAGCGTGTCACTTTATTTAACTCGGTTTTGAAAACTGTAAAACTGCAGGAGCAGCCATTCTTTACAATAGGGAAAATTTAATTGACAATTAAATGAAGCTCAATGTCTTAAAAAATCAATCAATAAAATCCGAATAATAGAGCGACAAGTACACATGCACTAGTTTCTGACATGTTTTAGTCCATCTTATGTATGCAACTCTTATCAATACACAACCCTGAAAGTGAAAGCAGAGCATGAAACAAAACACCAGTGCAATTACAATTGCAAATAAAGAAAATTTAAACAAAAGAAAACCTCAAGCTGAATTTTAGAGCAACTTATTACCGAACATAAACGTGAAAGGAATAGCAGGTGATTCCTTGGACACGCTGTGGCAACGTGAGACACCATACGGCGCTAGTTGTGACAAGTACATTTTCAACGTAAGGATGAGGCAAGGGGAATACAGTTTTAGAAAGACGAGAGTGTTAAAAAGAAAACCCCCATTTATCCAACTTTTATCGGATTGACTTGTGAATTGATTCTTAAATAAACAAATAAATAAATATATATATATCAACTAAAGGAAACTTCAAAATCTAGAGCCTATCTGGTACGAATGTTAAAGGTTTTGTATCTTAATTCTTTCTTCGAATGTTTCTATACTGTTTACCTCTATTTTTCAATGCGTCTGAAATATATTAAAATCTTTATTAAATTCTAAACTTTGTCATTAGGTGTAGTTCGAATATTATTATAGCTTCAGTTTCTGAAGTCATAGAAATAGCCAAAAACACTAGCAGTAAACTTCAATTTTCCCTTCGAAACATGCAGAACCTTACTATATGTTTCGCGAAGTTTGGATTGAGTTCAGTCTTGAAATCATGAGCACATATTTGGAGTGTTGCTATGATAATTCTTTCTTTTTAGTTTCCAGCTTAATATTTCAATGAGTGATGATCCCTAAAGCTCTTCTTGACTTTTTTATTGTGCAAATGTCAAAATTTCTGTAATCAATAACTGTCTACTACAAGTATAGACCAAATCTGCATGCTGACAACATATAAAACGTACAAAAAAGTTGTTTTATACGATTTCTGAGAAAATTTGAGCAGCTTTTTAAGTTTTTAACACCAAATAAGGTTTGAAGGCAACTTAATATTCTTCGTTCGCTCTGCAGCGCTAAAGCCATGCTGTGTTGAGTTACGGAAGGTGATAAACGTTGTTATGTTAAAGATGAATTTCAAACGTAGTCTAATAGACGTTTGAAAATGTCGAAACATTGGAATTGTACAAGTGGGTCGATTCTCATAGTCTAATATAACGTCTTACCTGCTGACTATTCGCGAATTGCATAGCATCGCTGTCATCAAATTTACCAAAAGTCCAAAGATCCATTGAGGCAGAACGGCCATGGCTAACGGCACTTCCAACACGCCGGCTGTTTGTCACTGAGTACCAGTTGCAGTTCGTTTCGATATCTATTAAAAATTTATAAGCAATAATGAGCTACGAGGAATTAAAGAATGTGAACCTAAAGGTTATATTTGAACCTGTACACAAGCTTTCTTATATAGGAACAACTTCACAAGAACGTGGCTAAAACTGAGCTTTAGAAACTGAACGTAGAGGCGATCTGTATTGTCCAAAAATTAACACTACGTTACAAACAAGCTCAGGTGTGTTTTCAAATGAAGTATTTACATTTTTGAATATGCAGCAGGTAAATGATAATTAAGATGGCTCGATATTCGGTTATGACTTCAACGCCATTTGGTCTTAGCAATAAGAACAACTTTAAGAACAATTGAGGCGTAAGTTAGCCCAAGTTTTTAAACACGAGCTTCAGATAAAATATTTGGTTCTTGTAAAAAAGAACCCGTGTATGATATATGTAGGAACCTCCGCGGTTCAGTTTAAATCAACTTACAGAACAGTCTCTGCTTTTAGGGTGTGCGGGAAGTGGAAGTTACCGGCTAAGTAAGTTGGTTTCTCCTGTTGTGTACGCAAGGCTCTTTCAGACATAATTTCTTTCAATTTATTGATGCGAATTTGTGAAAGGATAAGATTATCTGTAAGGTCTGAATGAATAGACTTCTGATAAATAATGTAAGATTTAAGTTTATTAGTTTATTTATTTAGAATTTCTAAACGTCAAACACAGCAAGATTCATTGCGCGAATATTTCAAAAGTTTTTAATTAAAGAGGAAAGAATATTGTCTGAATAAGTAGCAGACTAGGACGCAAAATTTGCAGTTTCGATCTAAGAGTATGACGATCGCAGCATCCTTATTGGAGGATACTGAAGATAGTGACTTCTCCGGATTGTGAACAAGTAGCTCTTTCTTAGTCCGATTTGCTTTCAATTTGTGCTAGTTTTGAATCGTACAAAAAATAATAAATACTAAAACAGCAACTGATCATCAATAAGACGCAAACAAAAGAAAACTCCGAGCAAGTTCAAAACCACCAACGTGCCCACATGGAAGGAGCGGTATAATGTGCTAAAGGCGCCAGTTGTGACAGGTATATATTAAACCAGCTCTGCAATATATCTCGGTAAATCACCGGACCACTTCGATCTGCAACTGAATTGGTTTCGATTCCGTTAAATCTTGGACCAATTGTAGAACATTTAGGCGGAGCCACCTTATAGATGACCACAGTTAAGCTAGCGACGCGAGGTCGTCACGCAAGTTTGCCACGCAAGATCGTCATTATTCTCATGCCGACATTTGCTGATTAGTTCGCTTCTTTTGTTTAAAAGGTTTTGTTTGTTGGGAAAGTTCGATATACACAGTTTCTCAGCCAGGCATAAATTACATAATCTAGAGCCAGCTGTACACGCTCTAGCACGCTTTACGATCGACCATTTTATGGTTTGGCGTTAGCATCTTTCAACTCCCAGGCGTATTTGGATAATGCCGTGCTGCTCGCGTGTTTTCTGTGTTTTAAGGAGGAGGTGTAGCTATTGTGGCGAGTTTTGAACTCGCGTTCTGTCATGCCGATGTAAGTTTTCGTTTCTCTATCGGTGGTGGATGTTTCCGCTTTGTAAACCAGATTGTTTTAGGTACTTTCCGTCGAGTGGACACGTGTCTTGCTTCCGGCAGTTGCAGTTCTTGTCAGGAACTGGCGCGGAGGGATTAAGGATCTTAGAGTTGTGATTCCTTACGACACTCGCCATATTCTGCATGCAGCTGTAGCTTACTTTCATGCTTCCTCTATTGGATATTTTGTGGAGCTTGTGCTGCTTGGGAAAATCTTTGTCAATAAGGCTGAGGTATAATTTGGCGACGTTGCTGCGAAATACACTTTAGAACTTCAAGTTGTAGCATCCACTTAGTAAAAGAGCTCAATGCGCTGAACGTAGAGCGGGCAATAAAATGGGAAAAGATGGATTTAAAAGGTTAACATTGCTAAAATCATTAAAATCAGTAACTCGGAGTTTCATGCTCAAAAGCGATCTTCAAACTGAATATTAAAATATGCGCTATCGGGGCTCACAATTGCAGGCATACATTTATTCTCATGCCGGCATTTACTATTTAGTGGGTGCTACAAGTTTTAAAGTGTATTTCGCTCCTGAAAAGTTGAGCACTCTTAACCCACGAAGTTGCAGAAGATGGAAAAGATCCAATTTGACTACGCCATGAAAAACATCCCTGTTCCTTCAGAGAACGCCTACAAGTTCAAGCTCATTACCAAAGTGGAAAGCGTCATCAAGCGCATGATTCTTCCTCAATCAAGCCTCAACGCAAAACGATCAAAACAAATACAAAATCAAAACAAAGAAATGCCCACGGCAAATCGACGATCTAAAACCGTTTGAAGACGACCTCGTTAAGATGGTCGAAAACATCCGCTTCAGAAACGCCAACAACCAACTCCAAACTAAATTAAGGTCAGACATAAGGAAAATCAACTCCTGCGACAAGGTAATAGTGTTTGCAGACAAAACCTGAGGAATGTCTACGAACTCGAAAAGGAGAACTACGAGAAGCTGCTCTGGGAAAATATCACAAAAACGTACAAAAGGGCGGACGAAAAATCTACGCACATCGTAAACCAGGAGTTGAAATCCATCGCAAGTGACCTCAACATCAGCGACCGTGTGGAAACCATGGCAAAAAGCTAAGTATTTATATCCTTCAAAGACCACAAAGAAAATTTTGAAAATGCCCCCTCCCGCAGACTCATCAATCCGACGAAAAGCCACATGGGCCTCGTAAGTAAGCAAATCCTAGAACGAATCAATTACAAAGTTAAATCAGCCTGCCAAGCCAACCAATGGAAAAATTCGCACTCCGTCATAGAATGGTTCGGTAATCTCCAAAACAAGAACTCCCTCAACTTCATCGTATTTGACGTCGTGGACTTCTATCTATCTATTTCCGAAACTCTACTCAAGCAATCCCTCGAATTCGCGAGCCAGTATACTGACATCACACAGCTAGACCGCAGCACCATCATGCACGCCAAAAGTCGCTGCTGTTCGATCGAGAAGCGCCCTGGCGCAAGAAAAACAACTCATCGCTGTCCGACGTTACGATGGGAAGCTTCGACGGAGCAGAGGTCTGCGAGCTAGTCAGCCTGTTCATCTTGCACAAATTAACAACCAGTTACAATAACAAAGAAATTGGCCTGTACAGGGACGATGGGTTGGCAGTTTTTAGAAACACGGGCCCAAGAACTGCAGCCGGACAAGTAGTAGTAGAATAAGAGTTCTGGTGCAGAGGGCAAAACCGCTAAAATTCCAACAATCACACATTCAAAAAATAACAAATCGACCGTCGACCACCCCCCACTTTTACCTTGAACCATTTT
>JAOEHT020242445.1:0-18902 GCA_025448195.2 Parazoanthus atlanticus
TTGTATACCGTTACACGTAAATGTTCTATGCAAAAGTTCTCTATTCACCTCAGTCTATTTAACAATTTACCACTGCCACTGCCTTCTTTCAGTAGTTTTTAAGGCGACACTTTTTCAACACTTATAAAGCCCCAACCACAAGTGTTAGTTTTTCTAAAACGAATGCCAGATGTATTTTCTTCGTCCACATATAAACGGTCAATGAAAACGGGGGTTTTCCAAAACGCTCTCCATGGTGGATACACTTGTGTGAGATACCGAAAACGTAGTTTTCGTCACCTTCTTACACATCAAACTATCAACTAGCCTCATTTCCCGTCCACCCACTATCACATTTGCTGATGCTCATCTCTGGTAATGTTTACGTTATTTTACTTTCTCGTTTTCTTTTTATATTAGTCATGTTTTTTTTGAAAAAAAAAGCAGATGTACTTTGAAATGTAAACTGAAATTGTGTTTAAGTTTCGAACCTGATTCCGTTTTCTCGTTCATCTGGGCAAAAGCAATTACTCCATTCCTATGCAGACGTAGTAAACCAAATATTCGGATCTTTAGGTCTGGCATTGTTGCGATTGGCCAGTGGTTTTTCCCATCGATTGCCGTAAACGCTCTATTATTTTAGCCCCCTTTCACCCCTTTAATACCCCATCAAGTCACAAGTATGTAGGAGGTAAAAAATCGTTTACCATGTTCTAGAACTACTTAAAGCATATTTGGATCACTCTTGACTGATTGTACTTCCTCTGAAACAAACTTTTTAATAAGACCACTCTTTCTTTAGCCCCCTCTATAAGTCCTAAAGATAAACAAGACCCCCTGGCGGTGGGTTGATAAAGCGTTTAAGATTCTATTTTATCTCTAAACACCTTAAACATAGTCAATCTTTTTACTTATGTAGTTTTTTTTTCTTATTTAAATAGTAGTTTGCTCTTCTTAGCTTTCTCTTTCTTGCTTTCTCCTCCGACTTGCTCCTTTCCACAACCACCACCTCCTCATCATCATCCTCCTTTCCCTGTCGCTCCTTCTGCAACCTGCTCCTTTCCACCTCGTCCTTTCTCCGTTGCTCCTCCTCCACCCTCTTCCTTTCCACCTCTTCCTTTCTCCGTTGCTCCTCCTCCACCCTCTTCCTTTCCACCTCCTCCTTTCTCTGTCGCTCCTCATCCACCCTCTTCCTTTCTTTCTCCTCCTTTCTCCGTCGCTCCTCCTCCTCCACCCTCTTTCTTTCCACCTCCTCCTTTCTCCGTCGCTCCTCCTCCACCCTCTCCCTTTCTACATCTTCCTCCATTCTCCGTCGCTCCTCCTCCACCCTCTTCCTTTGTACCTCCTCCTCCTCTTTTCTCCGTCGCTCCTCCTCTACCCTCTTCCTTTGTACCTCCTCCTCCTCTTTTCTCCGTCGCTCCTCCTCCACCCTCTTCCTTTCCTCCTCCTCCTCCTCCTTTCTCCGTCGCTCCTCCTCCACCCTCTTCCTTTCCTCCTCCTCCTTTCTCCGTTGCTCCTCCTCCACCCTCTTCCTTTCCTCCTCCTCCTTTCTCCGTCGCTCCTCCTCCACCCTCTTCCTTTGTACCTCCTCCTCCTCCTTTCTCCGTCGCTCCTCCTCCACCCTCTTCCTTTCCACCTCTTCCTCCTCCTTTCTCCGTCTCTCGTCCTCCAACCTGGTCCTTTCCACGTCCTCCTTTTTTCGTCGATCCTCCTCCACCCTTTTCATTTGCAACTCCTTCTCCATCCTCCGCCTCTCATCCGCCACCCTTTTCCTTTTCACTTTCTCCTCCTCCTCTTTATTTTGCTGCTCTTCCATCCCCTTTTCGTCTTCAGCAATTGCTGTTGACATGTCCCCAGTGCTGTCATCAGGATAGGTCCCTCGGAATGAAACCTGTAAAAGAAATGAAAAAAAGAGTAGCATCATTGACAAAAAAAAATTGTATCACAATTATACTGGTCTGCTTTTCACTATAATTAGATTCGCACCACCACATTCTGATATGAGGATTACAGAAAACCCACAACCAATTTATTGTAAGTTAAATATTTTTGCCTGAATGGTACTACCGAACACTGCCTGAACAGCCCATAATAACATGCCAGCCTTTATCCTGTATCACCATAAAGGATCACTTCCTCGCCAAAGTACCAGTAGTATATTATCTTTAATAATGCACTGACACTGCCTGAACCAGGCCCACAAAAAACAATCCTTCCCCCCCAAAAGATCTCCTCTTCACCAAAGTACCAGTAGAGATGTTCTATCTTACTGCACTGACACTGTCTGAACCAAGCCCATAAAAATCAATTCTCCCCCCCCCCAAAAAAAGATCTCTTCTTCACCGAAGTACCAGCAGAGATCTTCTATCTTACTGTACTGACACTGTCTGAACCAAGCCCATTAAAAATCAACCCCAACCCCCCAAAAAAGATCTCCTCTTCACCGAAGTACCAGCAGAGATCTTCTATCTTACTGCACTGACACTGTCTGAACCAAGCCCATTAAAAATCAACCCCAACCCCCACAAAAAGATCTCCTCTTCACCGAAGTACCAGTAGAGATCTTCTATCTTACTGCACTGACACTATCTGAACCAAGCCCCTAAAATCAACCCTCGACCCCCCCCCCCCCAAAAGGATCTCCTCTTCACCAAAGTACCAGCAGAGATCTTCTATCTTACTGCACTGTCACTGTCTGAACCAAGCCCCTAAAATCAACCTTCAACCCCCCCCCCCCAAAAAAGGATCTCCTCTTCACCGAAGTACCAGCAGAGATCTGCTATCTTACTGCACTGACACTGTCTGAACCAAGCCCCTAAAAATCAACCCCCAACCACCCAGAAAAGATCTATTCTTCACCGAAGTACCAGTAGAGATCTTCCATCTTACTGCACCAACAACTGCCTGAACCAAGCCCATAAAAATCAACTGCCACCCCCCAAAATAGATCTCTTCTTCCCCGAAGTACCAGTAGATATCTTCTATCTTACTGCACTGACAATGCCTCCATAGACGATCTCTTCTTCACCAAAGTACCAATAGAGATCTTCTATCTTACTGCACAGACACTGCCTTAACCAAGCCCATAAAAATCAATCCTCGCCCCACCTCCCCCCAAAAGGGTCTGTTCTTTGCTAAAGCAATAGTAGGTAGGGTTCATACAGATATTTGAATGCAATATTCCAGACCCGTTTTCTCATTTACCAGACTCGAATTAGGCAATCATTTCAGATAAAAGTATTACAGACTGTTGCCATTTCACACAAAAGCCAAGATTTTAGATATTTCATTGACCTATGTATTAGTCTTACAATGTTTTAGATAATGTCCGAGCATTTAGCAATTTTTTTTCAAAACAACAGTGAAAAACTTGGGCCTTATTTCTGTTGCAGAGTAGAGCCCGGAATCCTGACCTTTGCTTCATTTTCCAGACTTTTCTCATACTTTCCAGACATATTTTAGATTTCTAGACTTTTTCCTGTTTTTCAGACTCTGTACAAACCCTGCACTCAGCTCGTACAAATATTCATTCCTCACCCTGCCTCACCCCAAAACATCTCTTCTACACTGAAGTACCATGCTGCCATTGGCTATGTTATATCTTACCAAACTGCACTGAAGCTATCTAAGCCAAACCCCAACCATCCTAACATCCTGATCCTTACTGGCCTCTCCCCACCTAATTCACTTTAACTGCATGCTTATCTGTTCAACCCACACAAACACTGCAAAATCCCCAAATCCTACTGCACTGACACCGTTTCTGAACTGATCCCATGATACAACAGTCACAGGGTCAGCAAAATTAAGAATTTTTTCAACCGTCCCAGTAATGGATTTATTTAACTGGCCCAGAATTTTTGTCTAGAGTCTAGAGTTCACAAGTTAAAATAATGAGAGTTTAGTTTATGTCTGGTTCTTCTGGCATCAAGTTTATTAATTTTATAAACTGAATATTGTGTTCAAAGGATTCCAGAATATACTGGGCACGGGCATGTTGGCCACCATGTGACAATATTTAGGGGGAAAATTAGGAATTTTTTTCCTAAAAAGTAGGTATTTTTAAGGATGAATGGTTAGAAAATAGGGCTATTTTAGGGATTTTATTCAGGAAAGAATGAACAATTTATCTTACTGTTCTACCAGTCAGAGTGCAAATAAAGGATGTCTGGCCTTCAAATCAGTTCATTTTTTGCTTTGTGAGATAGGAATGTTCCCTTATAAGTTCTTATTTGAAATTTGTAAAATACTTAGTTTTCTTGCCTACAATCTCTCCTTTCGTCACTTGTAGGCCCCTAATTTGCACCCTGCCATTGGTATCCAAACAGAAAAAAACCTCATTAAATAAAATACTTGTATATGGCATGAAAGACTTAAGGGATCACAGGGATGTAGCTAAGTTTTGAGAGAGCAGGTAAACATCATTTAAAATTCAATTTTTCAAAATTTACCTGGGGGCATGCCCCAAGACCAAGAGAGTTACATGCTTGTATCAATAACTTTCATTTGTATAGCAAGCACAATGTCTAACAACAAAAGATCCGAGGGATTGTGGTCCGATTAATTGCAATTAACCACACCAAACAACCATTCAATTAATTTCTTTCCAGTTACTATCACCATGCAATATCCTTTGTGTGGTGACAGTGACAGTATTGTATATTTGTCTCAGCTAGTAAGCACAAAATATATATATATATAAATATATATATTATTGTACTTACTTCGTCTGCTTCTCCTTCTGGTCGATCTGTCATATGCAGCATCTCGTTACTTTCAACCAAATCACTTGGATAGCGTTGTCTTCCCGTTGGTGACAACAGTACAAAATACAAGGGCAGTGTTGGGAACTGGGTGCTTCCCAACCAGTCATAGATTTCCTAGAATAATGATAAAAAAAATAGATTAGATTATAACACACATGTCCCAATATAAAAATCAGATTCAACTAACTGGAAAGCCAGTGCTAATTTTTTTGGGATTTCTGGGATGATTGTAATCATATTGTTCAGAAATAGAAATTTCATTTCATTTCTTTTAATAAATGTTGTTTATTATCCATTCTGTAACTACCAACTCTTTCTCTGTCAGTTCTATCTGTCCAATGTATTTACAGTTTGTACATACATGGTATGCATCTGTAGGTTTCCTTGTCAGCTACGGGATTGTTACAGTATATAATAAGTATAACGACTTTCATAATAGCTGGAGTCTTATTAGATGAGTACTCAGTACCTTAAGGCACGAGTACCTATGGTAACCAAACAGTCTTTACTTAATAATCACATGAAAATGGAGTTCTAAAAACAACTGCAGCATTTTCCCTCTCTGTGAGGTCAGATTTCAGTGCAAACTTGGTATTTGTACACTACAAAAAGGGTTAGTATCTGCATACTTTCAGATCAGGTAACTATGAAATTCAGTGTTCATGTGAGCCCACCTACTCTGCAATATGTAGACCTGTACCCTTCTACTTTATGAACCCATGCGGTGGAAGGATATGAAACTCAGTTCTACTGGACAGGTATATTTTAAAGTTAAGTGTGACTTTTACGTAAACATACCTGGTAGTGCCCCCCATGTCTAACCATCCTTGTGTACAATCCTTGACGGGTATTTATCTTAATTTTGTTGCCACTCAGAGGCTCTTCTGGCAATCTGTTGGTTCTCACTTCACGAATGTGCAACTAAGAGTGGATTGATAATTAGAATAATTAGAATGAACCGTACATACCATAGGGACCTGATATAATTTAGGAGGGGCAGCTAGGTAACTTTTGGTCCTTACACAGTTTGATGGAACTAATTGTTGGGTACTGGCTAACAGCTAAGACTTTTCCTTACAAAGTTTTGCACTGGTCATTTCTTTCTCATGATTTCTTATTGGATTTTTGGGTGTAAATAAACCTATATCACTCCACAACATTAATGCCTAATGATCTCCGACTCGTCTTTTGAGCAACTGACCATTGCCTGCTGTGAAGAAAGAAATTAAAAGAGTCTAGGACCGCGGCAAGGCTAGGATCTGCTTAAAGCCGAATAAATACAGTAATTGTAATAATTAGTAATACCTATCTAAATACATTACCTCTTGTCCCCCCTCACCAGTTTGTGTTTCTTGATCCTGAACAGAACAAAAAGTACTGTTTGCTGAACATTATAAATATAAGTAAATATTGCCATTTTGCTGAAGGGCAGGAGTCACAGATATACATGTACATTAAATATTATGCATCAGGGTAGCATCAATAATGAATCATGACATGTGGGATATATGATGTTCAAAATATGATCATATGGAAAGGGAAGTTATAGTTTTACAAGCTAAACGGCTAACTGCACCCTCTGCCAACTCAAACATGCTACATTAATATAAAGGCTGTCTTGCATCGTTCCAGCGCATTGCCTGGACTGACGGTAAGATAATAAAATGTTGAAACTTTAAGATAATATATCTACACAGTGCATTGAATCTGGCTTGGGTTTAATGCCATACTACCAGAATATTAAATTATAACAAAACATCAAGTATTTTAAAACCATGAAATCTATAATTATCAAGTTATAACATGATTGATGAAGTAAATGTCAAGCTGCCACTTTACCTTCAAATTATCCTTTCTTGAGGATGCTAGTAGAGCCTCATCTTGCATTTTTTTTAAAACCCTATCTTGTTTCAACTTATCTCTGTGAGAAATGAAGAAATCCCATTAAAACTTAATGTGAATTAGTCAGAGCACACACGCTGTTGCAGAACAAAGCAACTTAATACAGTTTAGGAAAGAAACATTTTTTGTTGTTTATTAAATGAATTTGAACATGTTCATACAAATTTTGATTTGGGCACTATACTAACGAATGTGCCAATTCAGAAAAGAATAGATGTAGTGTGCAAAGGTAATGAAACAATTATGTACATCATACATGTACATATGTGTCAATTTCTATCTTAAAGAAAATTATGTACCTTAATTGTTGACAAAATGCAAAAACAAAATCTTATACTGCAGGTACAATTTGGGCGAGAAATTTTCACCAAGTTGCAGGCACTTTCTCCAATATTTGTGTGCATATACACTGTATACATATAAAAGTACCGGTAGTACATGTACCTTTCCATCTTCAATACTGCCATGGTTCTCCCCATACTGTCCACAGCACGTACAAAATCATCAGCTGATATCCGACCTGCAATACATAATATTCTTGCATTGGTTCAACTGCAAAAAAGGGGTTAATATATATACCCTTACATTATCGTTTTCAACTCCACAATCACTGTACAAACAATATATACAATACTTAGATAGAAGTGTCTTCCTGTAATACTCCTCCCCAGTACTAGTCCCCAGATCTATAAAACAAGTTATTAAAGCACTTAATATATTAATTAAAAGTAAATTGTAGTGCTACCAGAACATACGCACCTACACTTCACAGAAAACTACAAAGATAAAGCAAAAGTGGAGATGAAACATTGGACTGAAAATAAATGTACAAAAAGTAGAATGGAAGAGGTAAGTTAACCTACAAAAACCATACAAACTACATTAAAAACTCTCCCTGAAATTCTAAATTAAAGTCAAAGAGAAATGAATATTCTTCCAGTGCCTTCATCCAATAGTACACAAAAAATTAACAACTTATAATTAAAGTAATTCCTTTATGGAACTTGGCCACTAGTATAGAAAATAAAACACTACTTAACAGCCACTGCCTTGATGGCAAATGTAGTGAACTGAATTAACGCTCAGTTTAAAACAAACAGCCTTTCCCATGGTGCTATAAAAGTAGCTCATCTTGATCCCCAAGTTACCTAAAAAATGTCTTCATTTCCTTTATTTTAATCCATGGGTTCAGGCCTCAATCATTATTGAACTCATTTAGTACATAATAGCAAAATGCCAAACAAAAATTTAATCATCCATGTGGTATGTAAACTGCACCTTGAAATCTTTCAATAATAGTGGGCTCTGCAAGCCTAATCGATGGTGTGCAAATGAGTAGCTGTGGGGTTGTCAAGATGGTTCCACCAAGAGCTTTGATTGCTATCCCAAAGAAAATAACAATTAATATTGATTGATACATAATTATGTACACTGCAAGCCAAAGCAATTATAATTCAAAATTATTCAAACAATTAAGTGGATAAGAGTTATAAGTTTATCTAAGAATGGTTTGACGGGGTTAATGCAATGTGTGTTGCATAGTCACTCAGTATTTTATAATTTGCCATGTGCTCAGTCATGTGTCATTTGAAGCAGTTTTGCTAATAATGAACTTAGTAACTTTGTTATTTTCTATAGTCATTTTATGATGCATATATATATATATAATTATCTTTTTAATGTCCATTTCTTTGCCGTCGCAGGCGGTGAGAGTGCTCGATGCATGGTGATGCAGAGCGGTATGTAGTAAAAGTTTAACACACGGTGGTAAAATTAATTTCACCACCGTGTGTTAAACTTTTACTATATATCTTTTTATAAAGGCCTATACATGTATATAAATGTTAAACTAACAGTTAAGAGACTTGGTTAATAGATTGACCATGACAAACTGAATAACATTAACCCACAATTAATCTGTTCTAGCAACTGGCACATCATTTGTACACCAATGTTTCATGGATAGACAGAAACCTTGATATACACTCATCCAGATGGTGTTTTCAAATAATGATTAATCTGCAGTTTGCATATATAACAAGCTGCCTGGTGAAATCATTTTTTTTGTTATCTTGAGTAAGATATTTGTCAAATATTAATTAAATAATATTCTACCAATGAATTTGGTTTGACAAATAAAATAACTGAAATGTCATAAAAAAACATACCGTCTTTGCCATTTGTTGTGTTTAATGCAGCAACCCAATAGAATGGCTTGTTCTCTGGTGTTCTGCATTTGCAGGCCATAAGATCCCTATGACAAAAGGTAATGATGGTTTTAGGCATAATTTTATACATTTAAGGGTTATAAGTCTTATAATTATTGAGTACTATATTAACATTTATTATTTACTTGGAATTATTTCATTTCTTTCACATTTATCTGGATACTAGGCTTTGAATGCTAACAGATATAAACCCCTTTTTTCTTAAGCCTACCAAAAACCTCTTATAAAGTAACATAAATATGCCAGGGGCTTATAAATAAGTAGGATTGTATGGTTTCACAGAATAATACAATGTGGTTTGAATTTTAGTTTCTTTAATTACCTTAACAGCTGTCTTTCTTGTGTCTTCAGAATACCGTCATTTTGCAGTAGCACCAGAACCATTCCTCTTTGTGATTCCACTGCCTGACGGCACAGCTTGAAAAGTAAGTCAATATAATTATAATAGTTTGTAAAATTTATTCATCAAAAAAAATGTTTAAAAAAATGGAAAATTGAAAAATTGAAATAATGAAGGTCTATGTATAATCTTGGACTCGGCAATGCTTGATGCAAGCACAGAGCTAGACAAAAGAAGATTAAGCCAATAAAAAATGTAATGTTCAATGTTATCATATTTGAACCAATGATATTTTGGTCTTCCGGGTCACAGGGAGAGAACCTACATGTAATAATAGTAATTCTTGTGTACAATTTATGTGTGCAAGGTGTTGATGTATGTAAAACTATCCCTTCCAAATATATCTCAAAAATGGCCTGCATATATATGGGTTTGATATTATATATAGATTAATATAAGATCTGATATTAAATTTTATAATTATTTATACTTACAGAATCAAAACTGTATGGCAAAAAAATGGGGCCACTATACCCAATCACTTCTTGGACTAACGTTATGCATGTTAGTGCGGATGACTGCAGCAGGCCTGTGATAAGAATGACAACTATATATGCATAACTTGCTACTTGATATAGGATAAAATAAATGTACTGTAAGAGAAACCGACCCCTTAATTACTGTATAATAAAATTATGTACGATCTATATCTAGTAGTTACCCTCAAATCTGAATTAGTTAAACTCTTAGTTAGAAATTCATAAGTACCTTCTAGGAATAGCAGTTAACACCAAACTGACCAAAGTTATTTCAATAAACAGCAGTGATGTATTTTTTAACCTAAACTGCAAGTATATCATTATAATTAAGTTATTTTGGCGGGATACTTTGACTGTGAAGCCGATATGTGTTTCAACTGTCCTTTAGAGTTTGTGAGTTACAAGTACTGATGTAGATCCTGAAGTAACTAATATTAATGCACTGTTAATATACTCGTCTGATTAGTAAGGAGAACCTTATTACACAACAAAGAAATACAAAAATGATGTCTAATTTGCTGTTTATGGAGACTTGATAATGTTCCCGCGCAAATGATCGTCACCTTCACAATGTAATACATATTTTATCATGATGCATTGGAAATAACTAGTCTCTCGTTCGTTCTCCCGGGCGTCGTGCCTGAAAACGACAGAGAAGCTCACTCTGAGAGAGATGTAATTATTATTTTCTGTTGTAATGCTTTTAACTTAATTTTTAATTTTAATATATATACGTTAGAAATAACTAGTCTCTCGTTCGTTTTCCCGGGCGTCGCGCCCAAAAGCGACAGAGTAGCTATGTAACTATTATTTTCTGTTGTTATGATCTTATAAAACTTAATTTTTAATTTTAATATATACATTAATAGGTAGAAATAACTAGTCTCTCATTCGTTTTCCCAGGCGTCGCATCATCACTCTATCACATTTAGGTCTGTGGTCAACTTTGGCATGTTATGAATGTCTCCCTTCAAAGGGTAATTTCTTTGATGTGGCTATTTGCCGTCAGTACAAAAAATTGGCCTTTGCGGCTCCTCATGACAGTTGATATTAAATCATTAATTACATTTTCTTAATATTCTCAACCCCTATCCTTTCAATATCTTGGAATTTAACTATGGTTAATTATAAAGACTGATTAGAACAAATTTTTCATTTCTTATGTCCCAATTCTCAATTGTGACAAAGGATGCAGAAATAGATGAATCACTGTAATTTTACGTAGCTAATGACCTTTCAATATGTTCCACTAGTATATTCAAATCACCAAATTACAAAAACTGCTGATATCACTGTTTTTAGAAAATGTCATTAAGTGCATACCCACCCATACAACCCCAGCAGTAAATTAATTATAAAAATAATTTGTAAATTTATTTACAAAAATTGTTTACTTTGGAAACATGAAATGCACCTATAGTAGTTTCAAGTTTAATTTACATCTTATCAAAATATCTTTACCTTGGGGTCTTGTCAGTAGTCCCCTGTCAGTGTCATCTGTTGTCAGGGTTCCAACTGTTTGCAAATACAGTAATTCTAATTAGACTGACAGTGAATATCAATAAAAACAAAATAAATAAATATAAAATAATGCATAAAGTAGGTTAATATTGTAATGCGCAGTTGAAAATTTCTGATTGATTATTGTGCAATATAAATCCAATAAATTATTATTATTATTATTGTTGCAGAACTCCAAATAATAAAAAATGTTGTTTGCGTATATGCCTTGCTGTAATTACATGTAAGGAGACTTTCTCCTTGTAATTATAGTTTTTAAAGTTTGTCACTTTCAGAATTTGTTTATCCAGCCTTAACAACAGCTGTAAGGAAACTTAGAAAAGGGAGTGTGCACCTTCAGTACAATGGACCACATGTCATTTTGAGGGAAAATTTCTTTTTCCTTAAAAAATTGACTTAGGTAAATGGAGGTAATATCATATTGATAAGTAAAAGTCCAGAAAAGTTATGATTTGCTTTGTTTTGAAAGGTACATAAATGCAACGTAACAACAATCTACCTCTGTTTCCTTCACTGTAGAATTCTGGCCCAAGCCGAAACTCGTGGAGGTCTACAAAAACAATTAGGCAGCACAATGTAAATAATGCAATTATAAATCTATATCCTCATAGACCCATGGATGACCTCGGGCCCAAAATAGTATTCTTTTATCCCACTCTTCATTTAGCTGTAATTTCTATCCCACCATTTCATTTCGAATTGGAGTTCTTAACTGAAACAATAACTGTATGAACATTAGCAATTGACATGATTACATCCTGTTACAAGTTCAATTTAAAAATTGTTATTATGTTGCATACATTCAAAGCAATTATCATCAGAGATCATATATATAATGTACCTGCATCCAGCTCTGAGTCATCATCTGGCAGTGTAAAAAGCTCATCCACAGGAGGAGATACAGGATCCTCTTGTATCACAATTACATTCCTCGATGATGTTGATGGAGCAGAAACTGAAGGAAGTGTTGGATCTGAAAAGGAACGGTGACTTGTAGCAATGGATGGAACTGGGCGAGTTGCGGTTGATGTGGTGAGTTGCAGTGGTGTTGTTAGGGCTGTTGTGGTGGAGATCAACTGATCAAATGACATGTTGTCACTTGTTGAAGGAAGGATTGTTGGAATCGTAGGAACAGGATCAGTTGTAGTGGAAGTGGTGTGAGGTGGTGCTGCTGGTGTCGACAAAGCTGCTCCAATGTATATGCGAGTTGTTGATGACCGGAATTTTTCAAGAAGAGTTGCTGCAGAAAGGTCATTTCCCTCACATTGTAAGGAATGATTCCCATACATGGCTGCTTTGTAGTAGCTGATGCTGTGGAATCAGTGAAAGAAACAACGAATTATCAATGTTCAGTGCTAGGTTTAGATCAGTTTATTTTTTTGCAACTGCAAAGAAAACAAAATGTCTAAAATAATGTGATCTACTTATATTAGATTAATTGAAAATATTTATGGCATAGATATTTAGCAGAAAAAAATATACAAATATGGCATCGATTTTTAGCAGAAAAATGTATATCACTATATGGCATAGACTTGTAGAAAATATCTATGCATAAATTTCTTCTGCTAATCTATGTCGTCTATATTTTCAGTTGCTTCCAATGCCATATATATATATATTTTTTGTGCTAATACTGTCCGTATTTTCTGCCAATAAATGCCGTTTATATTTGTCACTTTTTTGTCATGTTTGGCGCCCAATACGCGTCGAATAAATGGCTCCGATAAGAGAGATCAAAGGTCACGTGCGTATGGCGGCGGGACCTGTTGGATATTCGCCTCAAGCTTGTCCTGGCCCGGAATGGGGAGATTTCAAAAGCACCAATTTCGCAATCAAATTTTCCAATGGACTAGACCACAAAACAGTCGCATTTTTCGTACGAAATTTCTTATTTTCGATCCTCTAGAGAAGATAGGGAATGTTATTGTTATGCAGTCATGCGAAGAATTTGTCTCATTTCTGTGAGACGTGACATTTCTACATTTGCGTACGCGGTGCTCTAGCTGATCCAATCCCTCTCTATTATCAAACTTTTACAACGTTGAAAACGTGTAAGTGACAAAATGCATGACCATTTCAATCTCTACGAAATTAATACCTTTTCAAGCAAAGCGACGCCACTACTACTACACAGGAATTCGGGATATTCTCACCTCTGCGTGTCTCCAACGCTTGTCATCTCGTGTCGAAGAATATCCAAAACATTCGCCGCGGCGGCATTGTTAGGGAACTTTACTCTTTTTTCCTCCATTGGAGTTGATGGTGGAAATCGACGCTCTCCGGGTCCCAGCCACACAAACGTCCTTCTGTGGGAAGTCCGACGTTGGGAAGGTGCTGCTGCTCTACGCGGATTTCGGTTTCTAGTGTGAATTGGTGTAGAATGTCGAGGGGTCGGGAATATAGGACCAAGATTTCCTATATTGACAGGATCAGCGACAGCATCATCATCTTCTAATACATTATTGATAGAAATGTTAACCCGCTCAAATTCTTCATCCCGATCCATACCTGCAAGGAAAGGCTTCTGCTCGTACTAGCTCGTGGACAAGAAATAGGCGCACACCCCATGTGCACGTGAGGTGTGTCATGCCAAAAACCAGACAACCAATCAGAAAGAAGTTTGCTAAAGAGCCCGCGTACGTGCGCGGCCTGCGGCGTTTGTTTTGATCGGTAAGCACTAGATGGACCTTTACGAATTTATCCTTTTTATACGTTATTAAAATAATCCTGACCCCAACCTTAACCCTAACTAACCCTCGATTACAATTATTAACCCTAGTCCTGACTTACCCGAGACGTGACAGAACCTGACAGAATGGGAAAATTCGTAAAAGTCCTTTTGGACCATCTGATCTAGTGCTTACCGTTTTGATCTTGCGCAGTCTATCCCGAAGGTTGTGTAGGAATTCTCAAAAAAAAAAATCACGATCGACAAATAAGAGAAAGTAGTTTCATGCTTCGAGATTTCGAGTAATTCATATACTTAATATATACTTTTCAATGTGGAGGTAACTTCAAAACTGCTGAAAAGGCTTCTTTTGCAAAAGTAGCAATGTTGATCCCGTAAAAGTTCTTTTGAAACTTTCTGATGCAGTGGTTTCTCACGTATTCTATGAATGTGAAGTTTTACAGTTTTAACTGAGTTTACGGAAAAGTAGTTCAGTGTTATTTCGTTTGCAGACTAATGCTTCATTTGAAAATGTGCAAACATTTCGTTAAAGTATCGAATGCGGCCGGGCAGAATTCCTCTGCAGGATAACAAGGATATTTCATCATGGTTTTTCGTAACCCTAGGTCCCCCGTTCTTAGTCCGAAAGACGGTATTTACTGGTAAAAATATGATTAAGAAGTGCAGAGCTGAAAGTGCAAGAAATGCTGTTTTAGAGACCTGTGTTACAGCCGGAAATTTTCCGAGGGAGAATGCCCCAGGACAACACTAGAATCTCGCCCTCTCGGGGCTCGTTTTTCCTCAAACGTAAACCATATTTCAACTGGTACCACCCCCCTCCCCGCCCTTTTTTCAAAATCTCTAGATGCGGGCTAGGGGCCGGACTATAAACAATGCCTGAGTACTGGTTATCGACTTTGCTGCAGCATATAAGGAACAGTTTTCCGGCTAAAATTCACAATGAGCAGGGAGAGTACAGTTAGTTAAGGTAAAACTACAGCCTTCGTTCATCCTTCAAATTTATAGGTTCCATTGTTTGTTTTGAACTGAATTATTGTAACTTCGAAGTGTAATAGAGAAATAGCACGCACGGTCACAGGGACAAACACAAACTAAGCTCCTTGTGAATTTGATACTTTGTAATTTGAAAAATATAACAGCTATTCTACACTGTACAATTTGCGAATTAAAGAGACTATATCAAATGAAACACTGCTGCGAACTCGAAAACAGTGACGGTCTGAAAATATGTCTAGAAAAATAGTGAGCGACAAAATTGCAATGGCCCTACTCAGCCATCGCACGACATTTCCAAGAATTGACAAATGCGCGATAACATACAAAGTAGTGAAAAGGGTGTAGGGACCGTATGTAACCGGTATGTATGATTTGGGACCCCCTGGAAAACCCCGGGAAACCACCGGGATTTGTCCAATAGGTTTATCAAAAGTGTGCATAGGCCCGGGCGTCCGGGGCAACATTTTCTGACCAAAGTTGCCTATTGCCCATATCCCCGGGGCAAATAATATGCAACTATTGAAAACATTATTGTCAACAAGTTAAGAACCAAAAGTAAATTAAATTTTATGCAAATTCATTTAGTTCTGTTTATAAATAGTTCATTTATAATTCTTCTATAGAAGAGCTATAATAGGCACTGACAACGAAATGCCATCACCCTCGGTATAAACTATGACTTCTTCCTCTTTATCTATTTCAAGTTTTCGTTTAGCTGTATCAATATGGTAGAATAAATACTAGAAAATTAGTATTTGCAATCTCTACCAGAATTTTCTATTTAAAAGCAAAAACTGAAAACGAAAAGATGAGCCGATAGAATGATCATATTATCTGTCAGATTGACAGATACTGGCTTGTCTAATAAATTCGCCAAAATCAAAGTTCGTTGGGAGCTGTCCCACACCTTAAACAAATGCATCACACACACTTTCCGGCGAAGAATCTCAAATCCAAGCAAACGAATACTGTCCAAAAATGCAACCAGAGGAATACCACGTGTAGAACTGCCAAAGATAAGGCGAAGGATGCGCTTTCGAGATTTTTTTTACCTTTATGACCGCTGACCATTATGAGCAATGCCCGGGGGTATATTCCCGAGGGTTCTGAGAGACCAAGACAAAATAATCTAATGCTCCCACTACCCGGGACAGTTTCAAGTACCAATCTCAACAAATTTCCGGGGGGTTGCTTGGTGGTGTACCGAAGGGGCGACCCCCGGGCAAGCCGTTAAGATTCTGGTCTCTCTATACGGCAGATCAGAGGTGGTATACACTGTACATCCTTGAAACAAGCAACTGTCAAAAATCCCATGACGTAATCGGTATAGCACTTGAAATTGATTTTGGTTTTTGGCGGAGTATAAATCCAGTGAAGGAGAAGCTGTCAGAGTTTGGGTGACACTGTAGCACTCAGTGTATGACAACCGTGGACCAGTTGTGTAAAGAGGCCTGGGAATACTTCTCTCCAGGCTCTAAATATTTTGAAGTCACGAAATGTGTTTTGTATAAACCCATGGACAGGTATAAGGAAGCAATGCTGTCAGATGTGTCTGCTTAACTGTTTCAGAAAAGGAGTGCAAAAATTAATTATGTGCATTGAAACTGACAGACATAGTTCTTGTCATTGAAGTAAGAGAACGTTTGCAAAAGTTAACAAATGTAGTCAAAGAATAGTTATAAAACATCAACTTTATTGAGATAACTTCATATTTTGACGAGTTGACATTGTGGTCAATGTAGCTGAGTCGAGCTATCTCATAAATTGTACTGACTTAGTTATTAAAAATGATATATCGAGACCTACAAATCATAAGCATAGGAAACAATTCCAAACACTGGCCAGTGTGCATCTATACAGGATGAGCTGCCGCACAATAGCTAATACTACTTCACAAATCGAAACGATATCGAAAAACCACCGCCCATTTCACGTAGCCACCCTCCCCCCTAGCCCCTCTCCGGGGTGGCTTTACAATGATAGGTGTGTCGCAACAGAGTGCACAATAATAACTTCACGACAAGCTACGGTAAGCGATATCGTCGAAGAAATTCCTTTGTTCGGATGTACAAATTTATGCCGTGATTGTCATCTTGTTGGAGTGGATTCACGGAAGCTCGAATATCTGCGAGACAATCAGCGGAAATTTGAAGCTGTACTTCTGGTACTGTAACAATGTTGCCCAAATCACTTCCGTCAGAAGGTTCTGCTTCCTCTGGGCTGGATACACCGTAATCGTTCGGATCCACGTTCCCTTCCTCGAAGAAGTCTTTCACCGCCGTATAGTTACTGCCATGTAATGCCAACATCCCCAGAATGTACAGCTGATTAGGCGAACGCTGATGTTCGGAAGATAGTTTATGATTGTTCCAACTGCTTTTAAACTTTGACAAATTGTCGTTAATTCTGGGTATGTATATATAGTGAAGCGAAAACAAGTCAACGTCACTGTCCGGGTCAAGCAACTGCTGCTCTTCAAGAAAATAAAAAACCCTTCTAAAATACTCTACTACCATTCTTCTCGTGTCCCTCCAAAGTCTTTCAATCCTTTGGTTATGCACCGAGCTTCCTTGGATAATACTTCCCCTTCCTTCTCCTCTTCTTTCTAACATAATTCTTGCCACTTCCGCGTTCTCACCACCTTTGTCAGTACGCACTCTGGATGGCCAGCAAAACTCTTTCGTTGCATCTCTAAACAGTTCGGCAACGGTATCTGCCCTGTTGTTGGAGGAACACTTCAGGTAGACAACCAACCGTGAGTATCCATCGATTCCACCATGTATGACTAACTTCCATCTATAGGAATGGACGACACATACCCGCACATTATCATAGTGACTATGATCTTATCGCATTCTTTCACTATACTGTCCGAAAACTTTCGTGCATAACTTCAATGCTTGCTTAAATTAAACAATGTAACGTTTTCAAAATGTATTTTAGAAGATTTGATACATTATTATAATAAACATATCTTTATTTTCGATATGTGTTGAAAATTAGAATTCAACTTTCTAAATTGTAGCAAAAAAAAAACATTTTCTATATAAATCGCGTACACTTTGCAAAATGAACTGGGTGCAATATTGATTCCAATAAGCGCCAACCTTCGAATAAGCGCACTTCTCGAAACAGCTCCCAACCCAAAGCTCAAAACCTTTTAAAATTCTCGAAACAGCTCCAAACCCTAAGCTCAAAACCTTTCAAAGTAGGCGCACAGCTTCGAATAAGCGCCTCCCCGCGCCTCCCCCCACCTCCCCACACTCACTTTTGCACTTTGTTGTGTCTGGTTGAAGAGAAACAAACTTGTTATCCTTTGTCTTGTTATTTTCCAAAAGTGGACTTACTTGCTGAAAATGTTAAAAATGTAATAAGCGCCCACCCTCAAGGTCCCAAAATTCTTTGCTTTGCTTTCGAATAAATACGGTAGATCCAATTCATCTCCAATGAACTTCCTGTCCGTCACAAAACTCATACAAACTGCGCAAAACATGATATTGTTTTGATTTTGTTTATTATAATGGTATTGTAGAACTATATAAATTGCAGGAAACAAAATAAATTAAATCAGTATTCCCCTTAACACCTGTTTCAAGACCTACTCACCTTATTAGCTTATGGTTCCCGTCTAGATGCCAAAGACTATTCGGACCTATGTATTGAAAAGGTTTCGCAAATAATGTGTTGCCGTACATGTCGTGTCGACACTAGGTTATCATAAGCAAATGTAACAACAACGATAACAACAGCAATCGAAATAGCAACAACAACAACAACAACAACAACAGTAATAGATATATACATACATACATACCTACAAACATACATACATACATACATACATACATACATACATTCATTTATTCAGATAAGCTTTATTGGCATTTTACATTAAATTGTACATTGCCAAAGCTATAACAACTTTAACAAAATCAATTA
>JAOEHT020242446.1:0-10753 GCA_025448195.2 Parazoanthus atlanticus
TTGTCTCCTTTATTCAATAGCCAACTGTTGGGTCATTTATAACAATAACCAAAACTAACCTGTATGTTTATTCGTAAGAGATTTCAAAATGAATACGATTAAGTGGTAATTGCACTTCGCGTCGTGCAATTTTGGCCTGAAATCATACTTGTAATTTCAAATCAAACTGGCGCTTCGCGCTCGTTAAATTTTGAAATTTCTCGTATGATTTCAGACCAAATTGCACTCCACTCAGTGCAATTACCATTATAAATCAACACGGCACCTTTTACGGTCGTGAAGATGAGTATCAGAATTTGCGGGTTTGAAAAACAATAGCGCCTGCAGGTATGAAACAGAAAGCTTAAATTGGTTTGAATAGTTTTCTACGATTTCTTCACCAAGAACTGCAAGTTAGTTTACGTAGAAAACGCAACTTTTCCAAAACGCTCTCCAGATTGGAACTTTTTGAAAACGCTACTCTCGCGTGTAGGTGCGGACGGACGAAAACGGAACTTTTCGAAAACGCTGACGTCACACTGTCACTTCTAGTCCACTCTGCGCACTATTACAGATTGAATTCAAGATGGCGGACAGGAGGTTCGCTTTCTTGTCTTTAACACTTGTGCTTATTTCAAACTTAAATGCCTATTTTCAAGCAGATTTAGCTTTGCTAAATCTTCAAGATGACTATTCCAGAAAGCGGCAGAGATGTAAGATATCCGAGTATTTACTCTGCACAGACTCCCAGTCAACGTTCTCCGTCCGTTGTCTTGGAAACTTTGTATTCGATCGTGACTTTGAGAAGGAACTCAACTTCGTCGTCTGTCCATATGAAAGTGTCGTTTTTGCTTTTCCCTTTAGATTTACTCTGTTTTTGACCTGATTTAGACTTTTTAAACAGCTCCTTGCGATTTAGAAGAACGCCAACACAACAAGAAAACAGCCAATAACAAAGCGAAATTAAAGATGGCGCAATTTATTATTTCGCGGGCTCCTAGTAGCGAATACGCATGTATCGAGCATGCGCAGTCGAGTATGTTAGTGTTTTCAAACTGATTCATCGTATACGTGTGGACGGGCGAAAACGATACGAAAACGCTACATGTGGACGCGAATTGTTTTGAAAACGGAAGAAAAAAGCGAAAACAGATACGTGTGGACGGGGCCTAAATGTCTCATCCGGTTTATAACTGGATAGGCTGTTTACAAAACCCATTAGAAAAAGTTAGATAACTAGATATAGGTCGCACATTCGCGTTGCTGACAATCAAAAACCTTCAGACTTCTTTCACTTTGAAATTTATTTAACTTCCCTTAATTTTAACTCTTAAGTACCAATCAATTGCAAATCGACATTTTAATATCCCTCCCGCGGGCATACCGCGGGCATACCGCGGACATTTGACTAATTATTTCCATGCCCGGGTGGGTGGGGAAGTTGAGTAGTTTCTCTCAGTTTTGTTTTACGTGCTGCGCTTCTTCCTGACGCGACTTTATTATTTGTAATATGTTTAACAAGATTCACCACGCAATTCTGTTAGTGCCGTAAACTCGGCTTGTGCTCGTTTAACATCTTTAAGGGACAAAGAATTCACATTTTGTTGAATTAATGAGACGAAATGTGGCCGGTTAACAGCATTTTGCCCGTTTGAAACCTTGAATGAGCACACAATTTACAAATAGTAAAATGGTGTATTATCGATACTTGCGCAAAAATAAACGTAGGATACCACGTGATTTTTAATTAAACGGCCGGCAGAATCTATCGACAGTTACGCGGACTGACTGACGTTAAATGTTACTGTTGAGCTTGCATTATAGATACCCACACATAATTGACAGAGGATACCAACAGACAAAGGCCTTGCGATAGATATGATACCCGTGATTTTAATAAAACGGCTGCGAGAGTCTGTCCACAATTACACGGACTGGCTGACGTAAAATGTTATGTTAAACACAGCTGTGATTAACGTTTGCCAGTTTACGGGAAATGGTTGGTATAACGTGTTCATATTAGCCTTAGTACATGCTCTGCCTGGTCATACACACTGTTGTAGTTTGATTGAGTTTGCTTTTATGCAGCGTTTTGCGTCATCTAAAGATCAAGAACTGTTCAGCAGGGTTTTGTTTCGATTAATCTCCTTTTTCAATTTGGAAATTTTTATTGATCACACTCACAGCCGTACATGTCCCTTGTTTCATGAAAACGTCAGCCACTTTTAACTTACTGAATTGACCAATCACGAAGCATCCCAGAGATTCATTCGAACGAGTTTGCTCTCCCCTCTGCCCCCTTCCCTTCCCCCTCCTATGGACCCCTCCGAGAAACTTAAAAATCAGTAAATAAAATATACGTGGAGTGGTGAACCGGAAAAACATACTCGTAATAAGTAACAATCAAATCGAATTTTTAATGTCCCTCCCGGGCATACCGCGGTCATTTGACTAATTTCCATCCTCGGGTGGTAGGGAATTTGAAACTGGTGACTGCACCTGGGTGGGGAATTTGAGTAGTTTGTCTCAGTTTCGTGTTACGTTTCTTCCTGACGCGAATTTATTGTTTGTAATATGTTTAACAAGATTCACGGCAATTTTGTTAGTGTAAATTCGGCTTGTGCTCATTCCACATCTCTATAAGGGGCAAAGAGTTCACATTTTGTTGAATTAATGAGACGAAATGTGGCCGAACAGCTGGTATAAATTTGACCGTTTGAAACCCGGAACGAGCACAAAATGTACATTAGTAAATGATGTATTATAGATATCCACGCATAATTGAACGTAGGACACCAATAGACGCAGGCCTTGGGATAGATATGGTATCACATGATTTTCAATAAAGCGGCTGCGAGAGTCTACACTTAGTGACGTTGAGTGTTGTGTTCTTATACACCGCTGTGATTAGCGTTTGCCAGTTTACGGGAATGGTTGATAAAACGTGTTCATTTTAGTTTTACGTTCTCTGCCTGGTCGTACACACCATTGTAGTTTCATTGAGTTTGTTTTTTTTGTAGCGTTTTGTGTGAGCTAAAAATCAAGAACTGATCAGCAGGGTTTTGTATTGATTAATTATTTTTCCCCCTTTTTGATGTTTGGAAATTTTTATTGATCTCACTCATATCTATTCATGTCTCTTGTTTCATGAAAAAGTCAGTCACTTTTTGTGTTATATCAAACTTACTGAATTGACCAATCTGCAAGCATCCCAGAGATTCAGTCGAAGGGGGTAACGTCACAGAACAAAAGTCTGATTCAAAATCGGCTGTGCGTAGTCTATTCGATATTTCTTTAGTAGATACATTGAATAATTTGTCTAATATTTTGTCGGTGGATCTCAGGTCTTGACTGATCTGTGACTGATATGGCAGCAGTTCTCACCTTCCAATTTGTTACGTCTTAAATCTAATATAGGTTTAAAATTTAAAATATTTTTATTTGATTCTTGAACGAAATGTAAGAAGTTTTTTGTTCGTATTCAGAAAACATTTAAAAGAAATGACGTTTTACTTTCTTATCGTGTTGATATAATTACCAACTAGCTTAGAAGTACTTACAGCGAACTAGGCAACCTGCAATCATCAAAAAATATATTATTAGTATCCTTGATAAGGCCAGTATTTATGAAACACACATCTCTAGAAAATGCGGCTCAAGATGTTACTTCCATTTCCAAAGTCGTGCTAAATTACTCTCTTTGAAGATTTTACTTCCGTAAATGCCTCGGCAGGTCACGATAAATCTTTTATCCATTCTCACAGTCATCAGCAATTTCTAACTAAATCAACACGGTACCTTTTACGGCTGTGAAGATATAATATTAGAATTTGCGGGTTTGAAAAACAATAGCGCCTGCAGGTATGAAACAGAAAGCTTCAATTGGTTTGAATAGTTTTCCAGGATTCCTTCACCAACAACCGCAGGTTAAGTTACGTAGTGGCCCGCAGCTTTTAAAAAGACTCAAATTTTTGAAAATGGGAGTTTAAACTCTCGCCAGTTGTTTTGGAAGAGCAGTTTAGGTTACAATTCACATCAACTGAATACATTTTTTAAAAGAACTATTCAACTATTCTCTGTAAGACTCAACCAAATTGGGACACAGTTAAAAAGCGATTTCCCACAATTATTATCATGTGACAGTTTTTTGAGAAAAACATATTCAAAAAAAGCTATAACTTTGTTGAAAATTAATGTTATGTTGCATGGCAACACGTTCCAAAGTTTGCTCGTAATAAGTACCAATCAAATCGAATTTTCAATATCCCTCCCGGGCATACGGCGAACATTTGACTAATTTCCATGCCCAGGTGGTAAAGAATTTGAATCTGGTGCCTGCACCTGGGTGGGGAAATTCAGTAGTTTTTCTCAGTTTCGTGTTACGTGCTGCGTTTCTTCCTGACACGACTTTATTATTTGTAATATGTCTAACAAGATTCACCACGCAATTTTGTTAGTGTAAGCTCGGCTTGTGCTCGTTCCACATTCCTAAAGGGTAAATAATTCACATTTTGTTGAATTAATGAGACGAAATGTGGCCGAACAGCAGAAATTTGACCGTTTGAAATCCGGAACAACCACAAAATGCACATTTAATTAGTAAATAATGTATTTTAGATACGCACCCATGTATAATTGAACGTAGGACACCAATAGACGCAGGCCTTGTAATGGATATGATATGATATCGCATGATTTTCAATAAAACGGCTGCGAGAGTCTATACTGACTGACGTTGAGTGTTGTGTTATTATACACCGTTGTGATTAACGTTTGCGAGTTTACCAGTTTGCATGTAGATGTCTTAGTCTTTTGACTTTGTATTGTATTTTATATTAATATGTGTCCCCTTACTAGTATGGGTTTCTCCCAGGCTCCATGGTTTGACACTTTAATAAAGTTTATTATTATTATTATCATTATTATTATTATTATTACGGGAATGGTTGGTAAAACGTGTTCATGTTAGTTTTACGTTCTCTGCGTGGTCGTACACACCATTGTAGTTTCATTGAGTTTGCTTTTGCTACAAATCAAGAACTGACCAGTTGTGTTTTGTTTTGATTAATTATTTTTTCTCCTTTTTGGTGTTTGGAAATTTTAATTGATCTCATTCACATCTATGCATGTCTCTTGTTCCATGCAAGAGTCAGCCACGTTTTGTGTTATATGAAACTTGCTGAATTGACAAATCGCGAACCATCGCAGAGATTCATTCGAACTCGATGACGTCGCAGAATAAAAGCATGATTCAAAATCGGCTGTGCGTAGTCTATACGATATTTTCTAAGTAAATACATTGAATAGTTTGTCTAATATTTTGTAGGTAGATCTCAGGTCTTGACTGGTCTGTGACTGATATGGCAGCAGTTCTCACCTTCCAATTTGTTAAGTCTTAATTAAATCTAATATAGGTCTAAATATTAATATATTTATATTTGACTCATGAACGAAATGTAATAACTTTTTCTGGTACATTACAAAACCACGTCGGACGGAAGTGGGCTTTAAGTATTGTTGTAATAGACAAAGGCCTTCCTATTAGTGCTTTGTCTAAATTAATTTTGGCGCGATATTTGAACTTCGCGCCTATTATTTCAATTTTTTTCTAAGCCAATTACAAGGATTGTGGGTTGATTGTCCAACTTCTCCCTCTTTTGCCAATGTCAATATCTCTCGCAAGATCAGTGCGATCGCCTGTGTGTTCGTAGGATTCCTATGGAAACATGGAAACACGTTGCAGCATAACTCGCGCAAAGCGATGTAATGTTCGATCTTGCGCTGGAGCCAGTGAAAATAATAAAATAACTGATTTTCTACTGAAAAAACTGAAAAAAGTTGTTTGCAATTGTACGTTACACTCTCCTTTGTCACCTCAGGTGCGGGATGAGTATATTTTTGTGCCGACCTGTTGTGAATCAAATAAACGTTTGGCCTGAATGAAGAAGCGGAGTTTCGAACAACTTTATAGTTCATGAGACATTTACGACTTGATTTCGGATTAACGATGTTGTAATGTATAGTTTTCGCCAAGCGTTGAAACTTCTTTCATTTTCGTTAAATACTCAAAGTTTTCTTGCCAGTAATTATCGACGGAGCTGGCAAGCAGCTTAGTAATTTGTTGGCGCTAGCGCCTAAACATGTCAATGTGCCTTACAGGCAAGCTTATGGTACGCCACACTAGCAGCGCTAGCGCTTGGGTCTTGTGATTTCATCAAAGTGCGAGCGCTAGTGTAACCACAATCCAGTTTATAAAACAGCGAACAACTTTTCAGGAATAATGAACTTGCCGGCGCGATGCAGTTTTCTGTCAATACTATTTTTGAACTAACCCTGTCTCTCGCCTTCGTGGTAACTGCTACTGAAGCCAAACAACTTGTTTAATATGTTCATGATACTAAACTGTTATACATCTCCGGTACTGAACAGATCATGGCCAAAGTCAAGAGACCCAAGAATGTCGAGTAAGACGTTTACTAATTTAGAAAATAAATCGGCAGTTTTCTTGCCTTCCGACAACAAGATCAAACAAGACCTTGCTTGTCATATGTTATGCTTTCATTGGTCGAGAAAAATACATAAGAACCAATCAGGTGGCAAAAATTTCGATCCGCGAAAACTCAAGCTAAACTTGTGGAAATTTGTGTTTTCTTATCCGATACTTCTTGCGATTTTAAAAAGATAGAAAAGATATCTTCCATTGCTTTTTGGCACGAGGTTAGTTTACACTGGGTTCCCAAAGCAGTAATCATTGGAATCCTCTGTGCTTTGTTCTACGTGGAGAAAAACGAAGAATCAAACAAAACTTTAACTGTCGATATTAGGCACGCGCTGATGATTGGGCAATGTCTTGTTGTTGAGTTGCTATAGTTGCTGAAAGTGCTTATAAACTTTAAAAAAGACTCGCGTATGCAAAAAATAATATGAATCGCTCAACAAATGAAATGAAGCTATACGGTCAATTAGTTATAAGTATTGTTTACACTATACCGGAAGGCTTTCGTGCCTTTGTAAAAAGTACATAGCTGATTGGCTTTTTGTTTTCATTTGAAACGGGTTTTCCGACACACTTTTCGTGCGTTTCTTGACGAACGTGAAAGGCATTTTGTGCCGCGAAAAACTGTTCTTATTTATACTGCAAGGCAGGCATCAAGTCCTATCCCGTAAAATGTAAACGAGGTCTCAAACATCCGCGATCGATACAAAACGTCACACTGCCATATACTGACATATTCTAACCTTCAAAGATCTGATGCTTGATGAACTTTCTCAGATCAAGAAACCGTTCACTTGCGAATTCTTCGGACCTGCTAAAATGCAGAAACACCGCCAAACAAAACACAGAGAAAGGCATCGGTAGTTAAAAACGTCTTTCCACAGCCGAAACTTTTCAAAAATGGTGCTCCATTCCGTCGACTTTAAAACTCTTATCCATACACGGGTAGCCATTCTTTACGATAGTTTTGTTTTTCGAAAGGCCAACCAGATCAAAAACTTCACCACACGGAAAATAAGTTGCGTTTTTTAACTTCTTTAGGGAATCTCATCCCGTGCGAATATTCAAGCACTCTTATTCTAGTTACGCGTGAACAAATATGTTAATCATCCAGGTTCCCTTTGTTCGTAGTGATAACGGAAAATATTATTGAGCAGTTAATGCATTGTCAAAGGTGTATGAGTCTGCAAATTTCTACCCCATCCTCGATGGGGCAAGCTATTGTCTACTTAAAGCCCACTTCTGTCCGACGCGGATTTGTCATGTTCACAAAATAGTTAAAAGAAATGATATTTACTTTCTTATAATGTTGATATAATTACCATCCAGCTTGGAAGTACTTACATGGGTACCGGTGGTAGGCAACTAAAATCATCAAAAAATATATTATTAGTATCCTTGATAAGGCCAGTATTTATGCAACACATCACTGGAAATTACGACTCAAGATGTTACTACCATTTCCAATGTCGTGCTAAGTAACTCTTTTTGAAGTTGTTTTTTTTGCGGAAATGCTTTCGCATGTCAAGATAAATCTTGTATCCATTCTCACAGTCATCAATAATTTCAATCTAAATCAACACGGCACCATTTACGATTGTGAATAAATAGTATCAAATTGCATGCGGTTCTGAAAAACAGTAGCGCCTGTAGGTTTAAAATAGAAAGCTTCGATTGGTTTGTTTAGTTTTTCACGATTCCTTTACCAGCAATTGCATTTTGGGCTAAGTAATGGCCCGCAGCTTCTAAAAGGTTGTTAAATTTCTGAAAATGGGAGTTCAAATTTTCGGCAAGGGTTAACAGTTGTTTTGGGAAGGTCAGTTTAGGTTACGACTCACATCAAATGAGTACATTTAAGAAGTATTCAACTATTCTCTGTAAGCCGTATTGGGACACGATAAAAAAAATGATTTCCTACAATTCTGTAAGGGGCTGGTTATTGGGAAAATTTCACAAAGAGTTTTAACTTTGCCTGAAAATATATTTTGTTGCCATGGCAACGCATTCCCAAGTCTGGCCCTCCTGGGCTCCTCATAGAGCGTTAAGAATCTGTAAATGAAACATTTGGAGTAGTGTACTGGAAAGACATATTCGTAATTAAAATACTTGCTGAGATATTCTTGTTCAGCATTCTGCTCAGTCTCATATGCTCTATCCAGTTGATAGAACTAACTGGTTGTGAACCTCAACAAACCTTAAAAGGAGTGTACAAAGCTGCTTTGTTTTATGTTGAACAAACCATGACCGTGCACATTGCTTTGTTCAATGTGTGAGCCCAAATATTTTTAGTGGTTAGTTGTTCACGTGCATTTCAATACCTTTTGTGTTTTGTGCACGGTCAAGGCCAACGAACTAAAGAGACAGAGAACAAAAACCTATAACAAAGAAACTGTGGCCGAGTTTCATAACCAGTTCGTTCTATTAACTACGATACCATCGATTGTTTGTGAAATCACGGTAAGCCATTTAGTCAATTGTACTTATGAACGCTTGAAAACAGGCACCTGTTGGCCCAAAAGGAAAGACAAGACTCCTAATTCACTGTTGCAACGGACTATCAACAAATGTTGCTCACTATATTATTATTTGATGTTTTATTTATTCGCTCGCAAAATTAAACTGGTGGCATCTTTTCGCATATCGACCGCACTCAACCTTTCCAAGTGGCCACTTGCACTGTCTTGTCTCAGCTAAGAAATAGTTACCCAAAGGGTACACGTGTATTGGCTTTATATTTTGGAGTATGGAATTAATCGAAATGCAGAGTTAAAACAAAATGTACTTTCTTCAAGTTATTGTGGAGTTGTATGTTATATCTTTTATTTACTTTTGGGACGTCGTGAATACTTGCATGCACGGCGATGTGGAGGTAGCAATGTTTCTGGTCGAACACTTGAACCTAAAGGTGGGGGAAAACTCGAAAGCATCTCTTTCCACGGACAAAAAAGCACGCTTTGAAGGCTGTGAAAACCATTGCATGTGTAATTTATGAATTTCATAACAGTTACTTACCAAAAACGATGAAACAAAGCCACAAAATTAACTCCTTTCAACCAAGATGATGGTTCTGATGCGTACACAAAGACTAAAATCAAGCACATGACGAGCACGCGACTATCCCAAGCAATTCTCTGTTTTGATTGGCCGGTCAAAATAACGCAAGCCAAGTTCTGTTATGTATCTCTCTACACAGATTAAAAGCGATAGTCCTATTGGTTGAGAATATACCTACTGTTAGCAACTAAAGTTAACAGAGGCCGTGACAATAGTGGACTGGCTAAAGCCAGTACACAAAAATCAGCTCAACAATCCTAGCTAGTGTTTTCATCTATTACATGACAGCACAGGTCATAAATGTAATATTTAACTTTCGCTGGACGTTTGTTTCAACTTCCTGAATTAATTGTTTACAGTCAAATGCACTTTAAGAGTGTGTCCACGAGAAAAACCGGGCAGAGGGTGGCACAGTTGAAATCACAAATTTCGCTCATATTTCACCCAAAGTTGCCCTTTGGTGAGTTATTAAAGATGGTAAGTTACCAAGGTGGTCGGATGTTGCGCATACGCAGAATAAGCGGAAGTTGTTTTTGACCAGACATTGATCATTTTTCCTGATTTTTAGGTCATTCTTAGTTGAGAAAATATCTAAAGTGGGCACTGTTTGCGACGTTTTGGGACACTCACGAAAGAGATCCACCATTTGACATATGCAAACGCAATATGTGTAGGGAAAAACGAATGTTTCTCCTTTGCTGCTTTTCGAAGATTGAAACCCTGTTGGGAATGCTGGGAAGAAACCTGCAAAAAGACCATTCTAATGGTTGTTTCTCACAATGAGTGGATAGTTTAGAACATTTCACAATTGGTATTTCATTATATTTATCTAGTCAAACAGGAAAAGTTTAAAAATTACCCGTCGTCTAAGTGTTGTGACAGAAAATGTCCACTCATTTGGAATTGCTCGCTTCATAGATTCAGATTCAGATTCCCTACAATAATACAAAGGAAAACCAGCGTTTAACTTTGGGTTTGTACGAAGTAATTCACTGCCTAGAATAGCAGAGCGTATTCTTTTAGGCCACAACAATAAAATTTATCCATTACTGTAACCTTTTTCAGTGCAGCAAGCGCATAAGAAACGTCAAATAACTTCATATTTTTCCAACACAAGTCAACGATAAACAGAGAACAAGACTTTAGACCGATGGAAATTGATTATCTGGTTCACGTCTGCCTCTTTCATAAATTTGGTGCGGGTTTTTCATAAAATTTTATCCC
>JAOEHT020242541.1:0-10752 GCA_025448195.2 Parazoanthus atlanticus
CTCAAAGTCTCTCATTTGCCCTCGACTTCGTCTCGGGCAAATGTTCACTTTTCGGACAATTTCTCAGCCTCGGGCCTCTATACTTCAATACAACATACCACGGAAGCAGTTTATTCATAAAATACAGTCAAAATCATGATTTAATGAAAAAACGATGTTTAAAGTTGGTATATTTGTTAATTGAGGGGGTGGGGAAGAGGCTTTCTTGGTCAAGATTGCCACGTGCATTTGTTTGTACACTTCTACTAAAATTTGAATAACTGCTGACTAAAACAACTCACAACCAAAAAGATCAACATCTTAAGTTCAATTAATGATCATGACGTCATCGTGCCGTCATCAAGCCGCCATCTTGGATTTTTTGTTGTAGCATTAGAGCGCAAATATGTGACGTCATGAACACCTTAACTGATCCTAATACACCTTTATCTTGCATAGAATTAGTTAAAATTCTTAGATTCACGCATTTCAAGTTTTAAAACCAAATAAAACCGCAAGAAACAACAAATGACCAAGTTTAGTAAAAACTGCCATTCAGAATGTGGTTACCATGGCAATTCCCTGCCTCACACCTCAAAATTAGCCATATCATTATGTTACCCGATAAATTTGAGGTAAAGTTCAAAAATTTGGATCGATTATCGTGATTACTCTAAAAGTTACAATCCTTCTAATTTGGTGGGGGAGCGTTGCTTCCCCCCAGTCTCAAAGGGATTAAAGGTGTTGTTGCACGAGGCATTTTTTATTGCAACTCGTCTCGCAACACCGTTGTGAGTCAAGTTGCACGAGCCACTGTAGCGTGTAACACCCCTTGCAATGGCCAAAATCGTTGCGAGACAAATTGCAGCTAAAGTAGAATTCAGTTCTCCTTTTCGCAACGACCGCAGCTATTTTTATTCAAGTTGCAGGAGCCACTGCGCCGTGTAACACCCCTTCTGCAAAGTTGCACGAACAATTGCCTCGTGTAACAGCGCCTTAAGAATTCTACAAACTATACTCATAAAGTATATCCCTAAATTCAACAAAATGCTTCTTCTAAATGAGGCGAGTTTTCAAACAACGTTTAACTGAGTTAACATTGTTCAAGGAACGCAGCTCCTGTGGGAGCGAGTTCCAGAGGTTGCGTGCTACCATAGAAAACGGCTTTTGACTTTCCAATGGGTGTAGCAAAGCTGAAGTCCTTCAGAGCACCTGAACTTGGATATACTATGTAGTCTAGGCAGATGACTTGATAGAAAGTAACTCTCTCAGACAATTTGGTGCTCGGCCTTGATATGTTTTGAAGTGTAACTAGAAGAACCTTGGAAGTCAATCTGTTGCTTGATAGGAAGTGGGGTTATTCAGTAGAATCTTGCTGCAGTGTATATAGAAGTCTAGCCTATGTTGGGTTGTTGTTCCGGGCCGGGACGCAAAGTAGTAGATTGGTTTGAAATGCATCGAACATTGCACTACAGGCAAACGTCTCTATGGTGGATCAAATATGTTTTCTTTTAAAATTCTTTGGACAAATAGCATAAAAATCGAAACTAAAATGATTCAGCCTTAAAATAGCCCCTTTAGAAACCATACCCAGCTACTCACCGATACTTTCCAGCTACAGTCATATCCGTAACTGGTCAGGACACCTGCAAGAGTGACAAAAGTGTTGTAGTTCAAATGAATTGATTGATAACAGTATTCATAATGATGTTAAAAGAGTAGTTTTATTGTGCGGAAATAGGAAGAACACTTAGTACAGGGGTGGGAGTAGCACTCAATAAAGTTTTAAACCTACACTAGGGAAGTATATCCCTTTAACATACCTATCATGAAAATAGTACCCGTTTGTATACCTGCAATAGAAAGTGCTGCCATTGCTTATCAGATCTACAATAAACGATGCACGTATTGTTAGGCATCGTAAACTTTCTTACGTAAACGTTAGCGCTAAAATTTTTGTTGGGAGTTGCAACTATCCCTCTTGGTTATTTTCAGCGACCCTTTCCTAGATCCTGTAGCAAAACGGCAATTTTAGCTATACCCTTTTGCAGACTGTGAGCAGGAAACATACTACGAGCATGAAAAAGGCACCCCTTTCGGGTTGAGCCCCACCGTATAATTTTTCCCGGGTACAAGTGCTGTAATTTGCGGGGTTTCAAGTATGGATAATAAGGAAATAATTGAGTTGGTCATACTGAAACCCCCAAATTTTATAGCTTTTTCTACGTTGTTCCGCCAGGAAATTACCGAAAGCGATTATGAAACTTTCCAACCAATCGGCGCTTATGATGATGTATGAAAAGCAAAATGGCACAACCGTCCAGGTTTAATGTTTGAAAGTAGTCAAATACCCAGATAATAGAATATTTCTGTCACTCGTTCGCTCTTATGAAATCGTGTAGAAATCGCGTTGAGCATGAGCGAGCTTTCGTCCACGATCTTAGTTACTGGTTCAACCGGTTTCAAACCCGATTTTATCCTTATGAAGTGAAGGTGAAGTTGCTGACAAATTACCAGACACAACAACCTCAGTTGCAAGCCGCGAGCAACAGCTAGCTCTAACTCAACAGGAATTCGACATGATTTATTCTGTCTTCTCGCGAGAAACGAGTGACAGAACGACTCAGGATAGTAGTCATGCAAGCAAAATGCAGGCAAAACAGGTTGACACTAACGTTAAAATGTTTCTGAAGTACTTGGTAAATACTGTTGAGTCTGGGGCACCATCACTCATCAGACAAAAGGCAGAGGGAGATTCGGACCAAAATATACGTGGCGAATATTGGTGGAAAGGAACGAACTGAATTTGGTTGGCAATGCTGGAGTGAACTGCGCAGTTTTGCAAGAATAGATTCTAATGTAATACCTTCTATGGCCAAAGAGTTAAAATACGAGAGTAATGTATTGTTATGAAGATATAAATGTTTTGGAATATAGTATTTTTTGCCCTGTTGTTATTTAGAAATACCCTTTTACCCTCTGCTGAAATATAACTAGCTGCGATCACTTTGTCTTCATTTCTATCAGCCGAATACATTATCTTTAATAACACTATACCTCCACATTTGTACAGTAATCTCATTTGCTTGATATCAGTTGTACTGAGGCCCCACCTCTGGCCGATTGTCACCTGGAAAAACAAGATATTAGAAACTTTGTTGAGTAAATTCCATCTTCGGACGCGCTGTGAAATGCAGACTCGAAGTGTTATATCTTCTATCGCTTGAGGTTTCGCATATATAAATAAATTTGTTTTGTATAGTGAATAATTTTCCACAGCGCTCGTGGCCAAAGTTGCCACCTTCATATAAACAAGAGCACTCAGCTTGCCTATCTGCAGTGCGTACCCCAGCTGGTACATCTCAAAATCTTAAATTAGATGCACCAGATTATGCCAAAGTTTTTTCACTTTTTCTTCTTACATGGTAAAAAACGCAAAGTATAGAAACATGTGCGTTTTAGAATTGATGGGAACGATAAACAGTGACAGTCTAGGTGCCGTTAGTGTTTCTAGATTTTTGAAAAAGGAAACGTAAAGGGAAAAGAGCTCCAGTGAAAATGGCCAAGATGGTTGGGAAATAACACAATTTTAAGTATGTCATTTACAGTTGACCGTATTGGAAATGCTACATTGCTAGCAGATTAACATAATTACAAGTCACCAGTTACAATGCACTACTAAAAGTATGTCAAATATCAAACAATAAATTATAAAGGTAAGATAAAACTTGGAATTTAATGCGTAAACGCTGAATACAGTATGGACGTTTTAATTATAGCGGCAGATACGTTTCTTAGAATTAAATTCGCATCTTTTGTTAAAAAAGCAAAACACAATGCATCATGGGAGGTGTGTCGCCGGACTTTACTTTTCTGTGGCGCCTAGTCTTAGTCTCCCCAAGACCACTCGTTTTCGGTTTTGTTATGAAGGAAACTAACTGTTAGCGTATTTTAAACATAACATTCGAGTAAATGAAAACAGTCCATAATTTGAGAACGCCGTTTTACAAATTTATATGTGTACGCACGTACGGAAACACGTAAAAGAAGTAGAAAAATTAACAGCAAATCGGCAATTCTGAGCTATGTCAATAAATTCTATGTATGGTTATGTCAAATAGATTGTTCCAGGACCACTGACAACACAGTCACCAACAGCCTAACGCACTTCAAATCCCACTCCACCATAAATTATTGCTGCATACCTTCTATCTTGGAAACAAGCGCTGAACGGCATCTGAAACAGCGTTCCATCACATGCCCGATTGGTCTTATATTATTAGAAGGACTTTTTTATTTAATGATAAATGAAACATAAGTAATCTAGGAAACATGTTGATTTTATTATTTTCACTGTTCATTATTATTATTATTATTATTATTATTATTATTATTATTATTTAAGTTGTCATTATTATTGGGAATTAGATACAAGTTCCGAGCATTGCCCTTCCTTTCCCTCCCGTAGTTTGAGTCAATTTCTATATGATTACCCCGTGTTGTTTCGGTACAATGGTAGGTTGTCCATTCTTGCTGAAATACTTTGGCCCGTAGTGCATTATGGAGGAGTAATCATACTCAGTTCCCAACGAGTCCACCGAGTAGGAACTTTCTTTGTCAAAGTTATGTTCCATGCCTGCAGAACAAGACGGTGAAAGTTCTGAACAACGCATATCGGAATTACCTCAGGTCATGGGATTGTAACACTCCGCAGGGCCGGCGGAAGCATTTTATATTTGGTCCGACCATTTATAAACGTAAAGTGAATATCTTTGTCCGGCCATTTTCAGGTCCTCCATACTATTTCTTCTATTTTTTCTCAAAACTGGTCCGGCCATGGCTATACCAACCGGACTGGTTCCGCCGGCCATGTTTAAGAAAGAAGTCGGCCAAATGAATAAAAACCGTATTCAAATCAAGTGTTAAATAAGTGCTAATTGGATGAGACAGAAACTGACGTTTAAAGGTAGAGATTAGTTTTACGCTTTTCAGGGAGACAGGGGGAGAATTCTGGAGTTTTAATTAAATAGCACCTTTATAGAAGAAACGTTCTGAGCCAAGTAGTGAATCTAAGTTTCGAGCGAGAGAGACGGATTGTTTGCAGAAGCCTTGCGCATAAGGATACTACATGTATGCAATTGGAATTGGAGTCAATAGTCATACTTCAATACAAATAAACGATTCCTGGCTAAGTTTTAAACACAAATATTCATGGTTCTTTTTTGTTCTCACCTCAGCGATTCATGATTCCATAAGTTTCAAACATAAAGATTCATGATTCCCACCAACTTTCACTATTCACGATTCCACTTTCACTCCGAAAATTTCTGCTTTGTTGTCGCTTCGCAACAAAAAGAAAATGAATTACTTATTGTGTATAGGACGTGTGTCGATCACTGCGATTTGAATTTGCTATTATTATATGAGATAAAAGAGTGAAAGAGATTCTCTTCAAGAACATACAAATGGAATACGACCAACTTGATCTTGTTGAAAGTGCCATTGTAATAAAGTGTATAACACCCAGTGCTTAGGGAAATATTTTAAGACACAAGTGCTGATACAGTAACAATTGGTGAAGCATGAGGGACACGCGAGCAAATTAGTTAAATAAACAATACCGAGAGTTTTGGTCTCTGAGAAACGAACAATGCATTTTACTTTGAGATATAATTGGCAGCTGGATAATAAGGGCCACACGCAGAACTTGTTAGTGGGTTTGCCTGAAATCTATTTCTCGTAAAGTAAAGTAAATTAAAGTAAAGCAATACAACGAACAAACATAATAATAGAATTATAAAGTTACTTACGTATTTTGTTATTTTTTTCTTAAAACAACAAAGCTGTTGTTTGTTTCAATAAGAGCTTTTAAGGTTTCGCTGAATCCTTGAAGTTTATACAGTTTAATATTGGGCTCTTGGGTCTATTCTTTACTTTTCAAAACAAAAGATTAAAGAACAAAGGAGTTGTTGAAGCTTTTGTTTTGGGGGATAAATATTCCCTTTTAATTTCCGTAGCACGAGTTAGGATTACGTATTAACCATTATAAGAAAAGAAAGAAATTAGAGAGCTCGAGAACAGAGCTTTTTATGGCTTCATAATTTGTACATTCACAAGTTAACTAACTGTTGAAAGTGTCCAAAACAATATGAATAGTTATAGGTTGGCAGTATAATTGATGCCACACTAGTGGGACGTGTGGCGCTCATAGAGGTGCAAAAGTCTTGCATTGATAAAGATGTGTTAAGATAATAGATTTTCACCTTGCAATTTTCCAGCCACAAGCGTTTACACATATCACTATTTTTTTGAACTCTATAAAAAAATACTTCTGTCAAAAATTTTCAGTTGCATGTCGTTTTTATGACTCTATTCATCAATACTAAGCAATAATAATAACTCAGAGTGTATTAGGAAACAAACAAAACAGATAGATATTTGATTTTAATTATTTGTCAATCGCATAAAATGTGTTTCCATTACTTAGGTACCTGTTTTGATATAAGAACCTTTTTTTATAAGAACATTGTGGCCGGAAAAATCCCAAAAGCTCTAAGCGTGTTAAGAGCAACATGAGGATGACAGCAAGTAAAGACTTCAGTTTATTTTCAAAGAAAGTGAATAAAAAAGTTGCTGTAAACTTAACTGTAAAGTAATGTTCAGAACAGTGTTTTAAGATACGTCAGTTACTTATAATGTCAATTCAGCAAAAACTACAGACAGTATCTTTAGCCTTAACTAATAATACTTATGTAGTAAACAAAACCAGCGGTCGATACCACAATATGTTGTCTCAATTTGGCTTGGGTTACTGTATAATGCACCATTATAATGGCAAATATCATTTCTAAAATATCTCCAAAATGAAAACTTAAGAGCATTTTAAGAACATTCAGGCTGACATCTGGAATAATTAAGAACATTGACTGAGTCCTCAAAGTAGACGTTCTTTTGATAAAAAAAAAGAAGAGTGATTTGAAGTTGCTTTTACGATCTATATTTTTGCCATTACAAAACAAATTTTGCTCCGTGAAAGATCTCTGTAATATGAAAAAGAAACAGTACTTTGGTGTTAAATTGCTGAATCTGTGGCGTGTCTTGCCACCGATTGACTGGCACGTGTCAATTTGTTTAAAACCATTAAAGTGCACGCAGCACCCTTACGCTGAAACATTATTGTTATTGGGATAATAGGTCGAGTGTTGATATTAATAATAACGTTAACAACTGAAAACAATAGAAGTTATTGCTATAGAATGGCTTTGATTATTTTAAAGGCAAAGTTACTTGTATTCGGTAGAAAAGTTACTGTGAAACTTTAGTCAAACACCATGTGTTGATAATTAGCACGAGTTTATTGGGTCATTAACACGAGTTATTGTCGTTGTTCCAACAAGGTATTTGTTTAGAGTTGTAACTAGTACTTGTAAAGCAATCAAAGTTGCTTCATGACGATTAGAACAAAGCTAAGTTGGTTAGTGTCACAAGAACACGCTATTGAAACATTGCAAAGCCATTCGTTCTTGCACACCTTTGAACTTCTTTGAAAAAAACAAATGCTTGGGAATATGATTGCGTTAAGGCAGGTGTTAAGTGGGTTTTACCACTTAGCATAGGATAGTAATTATAGCTTTCTAGAAAATGCTCGAGGCTATATTCAATTTTTAATTTGCGTTTAAGAACCTTACTAGGCCATTGCCAATTACGTTTTTTTTTCTACTTAAATTCTAATGCTCAAGGCTCAACCTTACTAAAATGTTGGTGCTCCTTTTATAAACCAAAATGGTCAAAAAATGCTCAGCAAAAATGCATTTATTTTACTAATTTTGATATCAAACAAGGCATTCGCGATCGCAGCACGTGGTTTCAATGGTCAATTAAAGACTCGCGCACACATAAATCTAAACAACGCTGACCATTTGTTCGAGTTGACTGAGCCTCTTGGAGTCAGGCTGGGAGTTCAGCAGACTAAACAGATATCTATTTTTCATATAGTAGGTCTGGATAACTGCTATTATATTTGAGCAACGAGCAAAAATTATAGTATAATGCCAGCGTTAACCTGGATGCTTTTTTGTCCACTAAAATGCTAGCATAATTGGCAAAGACCTATCCTTCACGAAACAGCATCTTCGACTGTCTTCGAAAACAAAAGTTAGATCAGCTTCTGCAAAAAACGTGATTTTTACTCTTGTTTGCTGTAAAGAGTTTACGAAAGTAACAAAAATGAGGTTATGCTGGAATACGTTAAATTATCTTCAGGTACACTGTACTACCTTTTGTATGAAATAATGTTTATAAGATTGTTGTGGTAAAAATGGCCACAATGTGAGAACATACTATGAATGACATATCAGGCTGACTAGAAGTACTTGTCTCAGCTTATGTGGAGAATAAGAAAACTGTTACTATCTTGTATAGTACTAGTTAGTAATAATCATTAATTACGTGATCTTTGCAAAAGTATTTCAAGAAAGTAGTAGATGTAATTTAACACTTTGATAACCCAAGCTAGTTTCATATACAAGGCACGTGCTTTGACAAAGACAGTAACAAAACATGTCTAAAGTAAAAAAAGAAATTAAGAAAACTTTAAGAAAATTTAAGACAAAAATCTTGAGCATTGTCAGCAATCCCAAAATAAACGTTCCTATTCAGTAAAGTGTGTATCATTGCATATCCAAGCTTGTTTTGCGTCAACCAATGTTCAACTTTGATTGCATGACAAGAACCTTTAAAGTGAATATATTTTAAGGGTGCTCAAAACTGCTCATTAACCGGTTTTCTTTATGCACCCATACTTGTTCTAGCCGCATCACGTGAATGATTGGTGAATCAGTGAGTTTCAAATCCAAAACTTCGGGTTTTTGTCAATCTTGTGGACCATTAACTCAATTAGCTGGATAAACAATAAAAGACAATTAACACAAAACAGGACTGAAAAGAGTTACATGAACCTTTAAAAGTTTGAAGTTGCAATATAATTGCTGTAGTTTCGATTGCACGGAGTTCCTGATTAGCGGCCTGTTCATACCAGCCCAATGAGCTGGCTTGTCCATATTAGCAAGATCTCTCCGCACTCCTATATTTCCGTTATCAGTAATTTAAAAAAATTAGAAATAGCGCGTGTTCATATAAGAAAAAAAACTGTCCAGCTTGAAGGAATCTCAGCAAAACCTCGGCAAGCGAAATGAACATTTTCCCATATGAACGGATACGTTCTCTTATATCGTGATGAAAAGGCGGAGTATTGAGAGTTTGTCAGCAACACGGGAGTAAGCAGACCAATGATATATGCACATGGGAATATCATCGTGCACTTCTAGCGAGCCAAAAAAACATTTCATCTCGCCAAACTGGGCAGCCCACCTCCATATAAACTCTCCTTTCCTTTCTGAAAACGTTCCACTTTGTTCCTCTCTAAACCCCCGCCTCCCGAGATACAAATAATGACCTGTCTCTTAGTGCGTCTTATCGCCCCATGACCCGGTATTCCTAGGACGTTTTCAGTTATTTCTTTATAGATAAGACTTGTCATGTAGCTGAAATTATAGAAACTTTACCAGTTCTTTTAAACTTATGAATTAGTAAAAGAGAGCTTGTTCTTGGAAAATGTTTCGAAACTATAGTTTCCACGCCTCTTTTTTGAACCAGGAAATTTCAAACGTAGACAGATTCAACTCCAAACTGTTCCCAAATTGTTCTTATTTTCATTCAATGGATCTGAGCCAGAGTTTTAACCTTAGATCGTTTTCAACTTGTTCTTGAAATTTGGGCAAATCTGAGTTTTAGTGTTCTTATTTGAAGTTTGTTCTTATATATTATAAAAAAAGAAACCCCGTTAACAACGTTATGTAAATCGTTTTGAAGACTTTGTAAACAAAAATAAGTTTGAAGAACGGTTATTGACAAATATAATACAAAATGTTGAGAGCTTGTATATGATTAAAAACCATTAGACAAAATTTTTTCAACATGGAAGCTACCGTTTGCTCGCGTTTTATAGCAAGTCCATGTGTAGCTGAATTCAGCTTTTCCAAAATACCGTAGTCGTGAAGGGAGGATATTTTTAGTAGCAAGACGAAATGAACAAAAAGCAGAAATAGCAAAAAAGAGAAATGATCAGCTAGATGAACTGGTGACGTTTTTCGCACTATGGAACCCAACGTTAACGTCTATTCCGGCCATTCAGATTTAGTAAATATTGATATTCTACCTGCGGACTGAGGATGGTCAGATAAACGACCATATGGCCCGAGAAGCGGGACCATCTCAGTTTCAGCAATAGGTAGAATATCATTCCATAGACAAATGAGCCGCAAAGGGATTTTTTTATTTTATAATCGAACTAAACAAAACGTTTAAGGTTGACAACTAAAAGCAGTTTAACAATACCCATGCATAACAATCCCCACGCCGGACGCGAAATTGAATTGATGTTTTTATGTGTCGATGTTGCAGGAACGGAATTTCGTCACAAGAGTTTTAAACCCTTGTTCAGTTGACTCAACAAGACGTTTTTACTCTTTGTCAAAGGTAATTATTAGGAAACTTAGTTTCTTGTCTCTTGCTCAGATTAGGCCGATGTGAATTCGGGGCATACCCTGTGAGAGGTACAACCTGATCTGTTCTAGCTAAGAATAGAGCGTGCGGAAAATGCTTTGATGAAGCTCACAGCTCCAACAAATCAACTCATCTTTATACGCGACAGACAGAGCATGCATCGATATTGTAAGTGCTATGTGACAAGGCGCTTTTTGGAAGGGGAGGGAG
>JAOEHT020242636.1:0-10750 GCA_025448195.2 Parazoanthus atlanticus
TTTCTAAATGGCTGTGCTCTTATCAACTGCAAACAGTATTGCCAATAAATGTATTAATACTGTAATAATCACAAGAGCGCAATAAAATTGTTGTTGTTGTTGTTGTTGTTGTTGTTTTCACTCATTTTGTTCTTTATCAATGTTTATGCACTTTACACGAAGTGCTTGAGATATTGCAGCCCTTCCTTCCCTTTTTGGGTTGCCGTCATGTTTATTTTGAACCATTCCTGCCACAAGTAAGTAGTCTGATGGGGAAAAGAAATTAAGGAAATTTTATCAGCTAGAGAAAGTTGTTTGTGTAGCTATAAAGGCTTGTTGCATTAATTAACTAAATGCCACGAGACATTGTTTCTCACCCTCCTCAATCAAGCAGTGAATTACTTATATCAAACGCTCATACCATTGTCAGGTATATTACACAGAATTTATACACCAAAAACTTAAGCATTTTGAAGGACTATTCAAATCATTTTAAGGCCTTTCCCACAAGAAAAACAAGCAGTTGATCAAAGGAAAAATTAAGTTGTCTGCAATGAAATGGAGCTGGGAAGCAAAGCAAGCTATATGTATCCACAGGCTATACATGCATGTACAGCTAGATTATGAACACTTTGGAAGTCTTACTTTTAGGGGCTTCTGGTAGATCTTATATTTTTTAAGGACTAGCTCTTAAGAACGTAATTATGTTTAGACCTGTATTCACTTGGCATTTCTTTCAATACCTTAACAAATATACCTATTATAGCCTGAATAATATCCTTGTCCAGGTGATGTAAACGTTTTCCTCTTATCTCTTCTTTTTTGTAGAAGAACATCAATAATATTCTTGCCAGCTGAGTTCTAGACTTGGACTCTTTAATGGCAGCGCGGACCTTTACTGTTTGGACCTATTTCCTCCCACTGCAAGAATCAATTAAAATACCGTATTTAAAAGTTATATAATTATATGCACTCATGCAGACTCTTAAATTGTCTAAGTGGGCATTCAGAGTACGTGCACAAGAAACAACTGAAGGTAACGCTGTTTAACTGTTAAATTTCACATAAATGGGTGTCGGTGAATTCCAAAATATGTTGTAATAGGACGATAATAAATAATGCTAAACTGACTATGCAAGGACAATACAAAGCTAGTGTTGGAAGATTGCCCATTCATTTACAGGCATTGCTAAGATACAACTGTTCCAAAATAAAGGCATTTGAAATGAGCATTGAAATCTTCCTTTCCTGCTCTTTTGTTTCTTTGTCGAGAAGACTGAATTATGTTGTATTATAATTTGCTTTTGTTTCTGTACGTTTTCTTTTCTTCTTTTTCTTGTCTTTGTATGTTGCTCTAATTTATTAATTGTGCATTTATTGCACAAGATTAAATTTAGACATACAGGTAAGCAAATAAATGGTCAATTACACAATTATCTACCTTTCTGTTCAGGTTCTTTCTCTGGTGTTGTTTTCCCCATCACAGTTAACAAGAACTCGTATTCCAAGTGATTTTCTATTACAAATAATAAATAATAATACAAAAACATAAGTTTGAGTGAGTTAATGGCGTCAAACACTCTGGAATTGTGAACTGAAATGCAGTTGACATATCTCAGGTTGTATATTTTTAAAATGTGGAATGAACAAATACTAGATTAAAGGAATATATTTTGTTATTTAGATTACCTGCAGTTAGTGTTGCTTCGATGCATTTATCGTCACTATCGATATCACAAACAGTTGGTCTTTCTTGTCCTGACTCTTCAAATAAACTAATAGTAGTATTTCTCCTTATTGATTCTGCAGCAAAGGCCTCGTCACTATCGAGTCGTACAGCTACGTGATCTTCGTCTGAGCTTTTCCCAGCTGGAAATGAATCACTGCCGCAAGCCATGTTTTGTTTTCGCCTTTTTGTCGCTCTCGGCTGCAAATCTTCAGATTCTTCGTTGTTGCTATAAAGCCAACTCCGCTGTGTGGACGGTCGCTTCCTGTCCATAGTTTCTGTTAACCTTTTTGCGGTACTTGCAAAAAAACCGTATTTTTGCAATCGCCATTACTGCAGAAAAACGGTTTTTCTGCAACCGTAAAAGTGCAACAAAATGGGCCGTGTCGCGTATATTTAAGCAAAGATCTTTACGCCTGACAAGAATGTTATTACACCGAGGGCCAACTTCCCATGCACTTGAAGTTCAGGTTTCCCCCCTGAATATCATATAATAACCAATCACCGGTTTTTGCAACCTTAAAAGTGCAACAAAATGGGCTGCGGAAAAATGGGTTTTTATCATTTTTTTCTGATATAACTTGTAGATAAGTTGTTTCGATGTTTATTATCAATGGGGTATTTACATTCATTTGGAGTTTTACTAGCCTAATTGCTTATCAAGAATGTTTCTGCTCAAACTTTAACCCATGAGACACGTTTTGATACTAAACGGTTTTTTGCCAAAATAAGGTAGGCCGATCCTTGTTTTGTCTTGTTACAAACAACTAGCAGAACGTAATACGCTTCTTGAAAAACAGCGAAAATAACTTTCAAAATGGAAGGAAAGTTCGTTTTTTTTTGTTTTTTGTAGTCCCTTTGTTTGTGCAAAAAAGGGAGAATGATTATCGGCGTGGATTTGCTTAGATTTAATGTAACGTTTGAAAGCCTTCTATCAAAAACGCAATATATAGTGCCACTATATATCTTTTAGGCGGGCTTCTGCTTCATATAAATCGTTTTGTGATATGGCAAACAGTTGCTCTATGGAATCTGAAATGCTGCAGCTGTTCTCAGAAATGCAGCATAGCCTTTCATCCATTGCGCCCCGTGTCTCCGAAAGCAAGCTTTCTGCTAATGAGGTGTTCATCTTGCTCCTTGTCTCAATAGGAACGTTGTCAAATAGTTTAATAATTGCCTCCGTTTCCACATTTAAAATAAACCCTTCCCCTAGAGCTTTATTTTGAAAAATTGCTGCCAATTCAGTTGAAGAATAATCAGGGAAGTGGAAACGGTGCTTTATTCTCCTCTTCAGACCTGCATTTATATCAAGCAGCTGTTCCATCTCCCTTGGATAACCAGCCAGAATGACAATTGGATTACCCTCCTCCATATCCTCCATTATAGTCTCCAGTGCTTCCCGACCATAATCTGCTTTTGAATCTGCAACGTGGAGTCGATATGCTTCATCTATGAAGAGGACGGCGTCGTAAGCTCTATCTAACACCTGTCGTGTTTTAGGACCTGTCTGTCCGATGTGTTGCCCTACAAGATCGGGTCGCTGCACCTCAACTAAAACATTTCTCTTTGTTATGCCCAGGTCATACAGGATTTCTATTTTGGGAAAAAGAAAGCTAGTATTAACACCAAATGGGTTTCTTCTTTACATTTTAAAACTGTCTTCCACTAGATGTCTGCCCAAAGCACAAGAAACATTCTTTATTGATCAGCGATGACCAGAATGTGCGTTGCTAGGAGTTTTTGTAATTTTTTTCAAATATGCATGTTCTCTTTGTCAGTGCCATTATCCTTGTTAATATTATTTCATCTATTATCGTTATTAGCAATGATTATTAAGTTTTACCTTCTATTTAAGTGGTTATTGGTTGCTACTGCGATGGTTTTTGTTATTATAACTACACGTTTATCACCCGATTGTAAGAAAAAATTGGATTTACCAGCCATCAGTCGTCCAACAGTTGTTTTTCCTGTTTTTGTACAAGGGGTTAAGGGCCAGGCATGTACAGTTTCAAAATCAGTAATAAAAATTAGGATAATACTGTTTCGGCAGTTTGGATTATAAAATGATGCTTCAACGAGAAAAATTGTGCACTAATTCCCAGAAAAAGCTTTAATAAAGCGTTCGTTAAGGGATTTCTGTTCGTCAATGCGAAGTCGAAGCGAGAAAATGATGTGAAACATAGTCACTAAGTACAATGTGCATGTAGGGGCCGTGGTGACGATTTTGTCTGCTTTGCAAACATTTTTTCAAAGTTCATTACTTTCACCGTTTTAGTTTGTACGTTTTGTGTAGAGGGGAGGGGGGTCTGTAAAAAGTATACGTTTTGTTCGCTCGAGAAAATGATGGGAAAAAATGAATGGCCACCAAAAATCTTTGCCCAGACTAAAACGTCTCCAGAATAAATATGGACAATTTAGGAATATCTCTATAGGTTTCGCTACGCAACAAAATAGATGAAACACGGTAGTCGTTTCATATTTCTGATTTGATGTTGACATTTAATTATTTGTTCCCAAATTGCACAATACTTTAATAACGAAGCCTTTTATAGAGCCAAAGCGTCTGGTTAAACATCGCGTTTTTTGGTAAAATAGAAATAAATAACGAATCTCTAATACCGCTCCGGGTTATTCGCTTTTTCGCTCCATTCCTATGTGGCAAACTCGTAATACTTAGGAGTATACATTTACCAAACGTTGACCGCTTAATGGACGAGTCCTACGCTTTTTTATTAGCATGGGGCTAGAACTCCTGCTTGCAATCAAATCTAAAACTAAGCACTGAAGTTATCTGAGTTTGAAGCTAAAACATAATAACTGGTACTTACTTTTAGAAGTGGTGAACAGTCACATGTTACAACTGATGTATTATTACCAAGTTCGTCGCAGATCGGCTTTAAAAGTTCTTGTCGTACATGTATTGTATATTTAAATATATCAGCATCACATCAAACAAATACATTCAACGGTACGACAAACAAAACTTCAAAGGTCAGAAAAGTATGAAGACGATATGAGATGACAGTGATACCAGATAGTAAAAAAACTGTCGTGAAAGCTGTGCTCGGGTAAGATCATTACGGCTCACTTCGGTTCACTAAGGATAGGTCTAATCCGCTCTAAATCGGCTATTGTGTTTTAGTCGCTGTGATTGGCTAAGCAATTGGCTAAGCTTTCGAAGGAGTGTGTTAAAACCGTATAACAGAGCAAAATTAAGGTATATTGTTAATGGAGTATGTTCACGACGATGTGTGAAAATCAGAAGCGCTATAACTATTGCCTAATTAGTCGCAAAGTGCATTTGTTTTGCACTCGCAAGCGCATTTATATAAGCCATTTTCTCAATCATGCGCAGAACAACTTTAGGGCTTCAGCTGGCGGGCTACACGTACTGGAACGGCATGGCGGATTGGGTTAAGAAAGAAAAAAGATTGATTATTAATCAGTTGATTAATTAAATGATTGATTGATAATCAATCTCTTTTCTTTCTTAACCCAATCTGCAATGTTTCCAATACGTGTAGCCCGCCAGCTGAAGCCCTAAAGTTGTTCTGCGCATGATTCAGAAAGTGGCTTATTATGGCAATTCTCTTCTCTCACGACTTACCTGCAGCAATTAAGTTGATTTACTTTATCACTGAGACTTCACTCAGACAGCATCTATTGAAATTAACACTCGTAAATACTGATAAAGCAAGCGTAAATATGAGAACTGAAAACAAGTAAAGTTCATAAAACTAGGAACATGCAGCTGCAAAATATTCGGGGGTGTTTTCATCGTCTTTATTGCTTTGTAGTCTTTAATATTTTTGTATGTATGCTAATCGGTGAAATTTTACTATACATAAGATAAAACGTTGAGGTGGCCTGTGTATTATAATATAAAAGCCTATACAAGTTCCTTAACAAGACACCTTGTCACGTACAATATATTAAAATTTATATATTTATCATTGTAAAAAATACTTTTGTTACATTATTGTGATAAAATATAAACTTGAACTTGAACTTGAATTGTTCTATTGCGTTCGCTAGTTGCCAATATTTGGCTCTTCTTCATGCAGTTCCAGGCAGACCCTATATCTGTCTAATTTGTAGGAGCATTAATTTTGTACTGTGCTTAAAAACATATGCAAAGCGTTCTTATTGCTTCATGCTGAAAGAATCCAAAACTCTTGAAAAGTTGAATAATTAATAATACTGGAACAACACTCTTATCGGAAAATTAGAAAAAGAACAAGAGATAAGGTGCATCTTTTCACTTGTGACCATGGAAGTATTTAGTCAGTGAGGACACATACTTTTTGGGAAGCTCTATAATATTAATTTTAAAGTTTTATTTCACTTTTATATCCGCAAAACTGAAAACCCTGTAATATCAGACCTCCAGAACGTAAACACGTATTGTTAGTTAAATTTAGAATTCTCCATGACATAAACAACTTAAAACCGCTATAAAACGGTATTTATGGAATGAAAACCTAAAGAAATGTTTTCGATCTATTTGACCGTCTCAGCTCAGGTAATAAAGCAGATAAAATGACTTAAGAATTGTCTCCCCGCAATTTTACTGATTACAAAAACGTGTTGTTGAGCCGAAGCGAGAATTAATTACTTACTCCTGCGTGCTCTGTCAGAAAGATTTCTAAGTTTAAAAGTGACATAATGAAGAATTATATGAGATAGAGAGTTGAGGTTATGATAAAAAATTAGTTGGATATTTGCGATCCCAATCTGTGTGAAGTTCATGTAGACTCGTAATTAAACTGCAATTATGGAACACTACTTACTATATACGAAATTTGTACACTGAATTGTAAAGCCAAATGGATGGCCTTCCAATCACATTTTGATTTGGCCATTGAATGCCCTTTTATTGATATTAAATATTGGACATATCTAATTCAATTCTAGTTGTATTGCTTGCAGATTGTCCTCTAAATGGAGCTATTAAAACTCATAAAAAGTACCCTAAATGGGTTTTCCTGACAGGAACTCGAAATGATCCAGTTCCAGGCACAATATACTATAACTTTATTGTCAATTCTAAATGATTAAATGGGGTAGCATAAAGCTGAAGGTTTATAGAAGCTCGATCTTTATCAATTGAGCGGAAACTAACATTCTCTCTCTTCGCGGGCACAGACCAAAGCATCACTTGCAGTAGGTAGGGTCAAGAAATCAGCCTTATCATTTTCGATTTAATATTTCTTAAGTCATTTAGTTCAATATTGAAAAAGTACTCGTTTTTGTATAAGAGAAGAATTGGGTAGTATTGGCTCTTTCAGAAGAAGGGTTTTCAGAGCCGTGTTTGAAAATTGTTATGCGACACTCGAGCTGTTCCTTTCTTTGCCATGTTCACCGTCGGTCGAGATTTTAAAACACTCCGAAGTGATTATTGCGATTGTTTTGATTGTATAGAAACATACACAACTTTAATGCACGACTGAAGAATTACTTATATACTATCTGACTTGTTTTTGATGAAAATGACGGTAATATGAGTGCTGTTTTGCTACTTTCCTCAACTTTAAACTACTTGTGGGAGTACGAAGTTGCTGAGTCACATCTGCCGGTGTAACGGTAATAATAAATAATAATTTCAATATTTTTATGGCGCAAGTTGCATAATATACAACAAATATTAACTCAACTAAATCCGTTTCGTTCGTGACCTTCTATCCTTTATACTCACATGTATATTGTGCGAGCTATTTGTGAGTTTAAAAATAGGAGAGCCGTGACTCTAACAGCAGCTTGAAGAGTCCACCAACAGTTAGATGAGGAACTGAATTACATTGGGTTAACCTTTCACGCCCCGCTAGTTTATCAGCATCTATCTTATCCTTACATTATCAATATAAAAAAATTGATCGGTTGTGAGAGTAATGGGACTGATCATCCACTCAAAATTATTTAAGATGAAGTGTGAAATTTTCCTAAACTATTTATGGGAAATGTATAAAAATAGGTAGTAAGAATTTACAAACACATCATCATTTGGCACTGTTGGGAGTGACAGGATTAAGGTGGTTTGCACCCGTTTTTCATTGTTCTCCTGCCCGAACTTTATGAAAGACTCTCTCACGTATCATGACGGATTACGGCCAGTTTTTGTTTGCTGGTGTTACAAGTAATAACAACCAATATATCTATCAAGTCTAATACTGTTTATTATATATAACGTAAAATATAATTCTTATGTAATTATATTTACTCTATAATATCATAATGTACTATATCTTACGTAAGATCTACTTGTTCTGAATACGGCACCAAACCTTTTTTCAAACTAGGCATTTTAACCGCATCCCCAAGTAATGGTTAATATCCCTTGTTTTGTACGCAATTACGTTAATTGTATTTTTTTGTTCGAACATTATTACAGTGCTCTTCTAAAATTTTATGAAGTTGACAATTATTCTACATGGAAATCTATCTGTCCTAAATGCGGTGTATCTTGAAACATCTTGTCCACTAATATGTTTTTTAATACCATGCATGTTCTATGTTGTATTACATGTGAAGTAGTTTTATATATTTTGTTACTATTCTTATTTAAGGGTGCATTATATTTGGAGCCAAACTCTTGAGTTGTCCCTCGCCATGGTATTTTGTATTTGTATTAATGTTTTGGTTATCATGGTGAAAGCTATAGTAAATAAATATAGATAAATAATAACTGAGCATTTGTGCTCCAACCAAATATTTCGTTTCCATGGTTACCAAAACCACGTTGTTTTTGGCATTCAAAAGCATTTTAAACAAACATTAGTTCGGCTATCTCCACATCCTCTGTAACCCCGAAAAGTGAGAGGGGAGGGGGAGGGGGAGGGGAAGAAGTTCCCCAATTCAGTCCCCCACTCTACCCTCCGCGCTTCGTCTTTTCACGTCAGAGTCTCCTCCTTGCCACCGACGCCCTGGGTTTTCGAGGATATCACCGCGATTATTACTGTGTAAAAATGCTTGCACATCAAGGAAAACATTTGAGCTATTTGTTAAATTTGTGATTACGAAAAATGCACTTAGCAGGCGCTTACTCTAGAACAAAATTTAAAAAAGCAGATGTACATCTTCAGTTTCTGGCTTTTTGTACGAAAGTCGCGATTAGCTTTTGTGAAGGTCGTTGGCATTAATGGTTCAAAACAGAATCTTGTGCTGGTAAGGGCGTCTGAAGTCTGTCTGTATAATTTAGGCCGGTAATTAAACTGTTCCGTGTTAATCTGCGGGAATAGGCAGGAATGGAGGGAGACGGGTCATGCCCATTTCTTCTCGAAGTGTTAAATAAAGCAGGGGGAGACCAAGAGGATTCTTTGATAATAGGAGTAAAATATACAAAATAGTACCATCCTATCTCACATGTATTCTTACCGGTGTTTGGACCATAAAGAGCGTTGGTTATTTTTAGTTTGTTACTGTTTCATTTCTATAATGTCTTTGTTTCCATGAAGTTCACTTGACAGACTGCACGTAAATAATTTGTAAAAAAAATAATGATCTCTTTGCAGGATTTTCCTGAACGATTTGTTTTAAGAACAGTTGCGAAATATTCACTTGCCAACAAAGGTAAATATTATATCTTAGTATTCTGTTGATTAGTTAGTCAGTTGAAAGCATTTATTTAATCAACAGAGCTAAATTAAGGAACTAGTCATTGTAAGTTAATCTGTAAGTATATCTCAATTTAAAGAGAATAACCATATTTGAATTGTAGCTCAGTATATTACAAAATAACTATATAAGATGATAAATGTCCAATTTACTACAGTTTACCCAATTACATGCATGGCACAATACACCATTTTACTGAAAGCAAATTTTGTGCTCGTTCAAGGTCTTAAAGGGGCAGAATGATGTTAGTCGGCCATATTTTGTCTTATTAATTCTACAAAAGCTTGAATTAGTTGCCCCTTAGATACCTGGAACGAGCACAATTTTTTATTAGTAAAATTACGTATTTACTCAGTATCATACCGAAAATAGGTTAACCAGTGCCGGAAGTGTATCCTGAAAGTTCAGAAAGAGAAAGATTGAACTAGTGGGGAGGGGTGAGGTGTTCTGTTTCCCCCTGCCTCCCCTCTGTCCTTATTCCGCTCCTGAGAGAAAGCACGAGTTTAGCCAATGTTTCGCGATTTCCAAGTTTATAAGCTTGTTTTATCACTCAATGCTCTGAAGTCTGAAGATTTGGTTTTCCCCATTTCGGATTTTTCCTAGTGTCATTTTTGCATTTTGGCTAAGATTGCCTTTCATTCAATTTACCTACCCTAAAAGGGAAGGGGTGGCAGCAAAACTGTATATTTTTCCTAATTTTGATTTTCATATTTTGTGTTTTTGTCACAATATTGCCTATGTTCTTAAAATACTTTAGCCATAAGCTAGATTTGGTCAGTTGCTCTACTTTTAAATTTTAAATCAACTAATTTCTTGCTTATATGAAGGCTTTCCATGCAAAACCTCTTTAAATCAAAAGTTTTGGGTAGTTTAGAATTATTACATATTCATGAGAACAGTTTAGTTTTTCTTACTCACGACATGAATAATTAATTATTCAAATGTATTAAAAATTAGAGTTGAACAAGTTATCGATTAATAAATATCACCAAGTGTGCTATATGCACGCAAAGTTTTAGGTCAATCGGTAAATAATTTGTTAATTATGGAGGGGTTCAAGACAACCCCGTCCCCTTGAGAGGGAATGGGTGGAAAAATACCACCTGAGAGAGAGGGTCAAACACAACACAAAAACCAAGCAGGCCCTTTATATAGCATTAAATGCCACCTATCATGTCGATGTTAAACCCAAGAGGGAAATCATGACGCAAATATTGTTTTTTCTTAAGAATTTTAACTAATTTTTCCAAATACGATCTTGTTCTAATATTTGAGACTGAACAGGTTTTAAATATGTTGGAAGTTTAATTGCCAACTTTCAGCCTGTAAATTATTAATGTTTAGTTCCAGAAAATATCCACACCCCCACCACGGAAGGAATCGGAAATTCCTGGGGGGAGGGGGGGAGTGAAAAACAGTCAAATTTCTGGGGGG
>JAOEHT020242732.1:0-10750 GCA_025448195.2 Parazoanthus atlanticus
ATATAAAATTTGACAGTAACTCGAGTTTCACGCACTAAGCGATCATCAGACTGTACCGTTAGAAACGGTAGGCTTAAAATTTAAGGAGGGCGGTTGGAACGATTTTTTTCTGATTGGTTGCATAATATTTGTTTTCGTGACGGCATTCAGAAATCAATTCAGCTCTCTTGTTTAGGAGGATAGATTTATCAGCAGTTAAAATACAGAGTTTTTCAATTAGGCATAGATTGCAGCGGGAGGGATTACCCCTGTACGGATTTGCTCGTCTGAGGATAGACCATTTGATGTTGAAAACAGTGTCATTGTCCTTCAGTTCCCAGATGAATTTAGAAAGCGCGGTGTTGTGTGAATATCTGCGGTTGTCTTGAAGTGATGTTCTGTCATGCCAATATAGACCTTTGGGTCGCCGGTCACAGTAGTGATGTCAGCTTTATAAACTATACCACTTGCCAGACACGCGCCGTCCAGAGAGCAAAGATCTTTCTTTCTGCAGTTACACTGAGGGCTGTCAGGTTTAGCGGTAGTACTGCGGAGGATTCTTGCGTTGTGTTGTTTAATGATGTTGGCCATATTGGTCGTGCAGCTGTAACTGACTTTAACATTATTGCGGTTGAACAACTTGTGGAGTGCATGTGTTTTGGGAAAATGCTTATCGATCAAACGTAAGAAAGATCTCGCAACATTCGTCTGGACGGTTTCACTGTAAGGTGGATTGAACCAAATTATGTTTCTTTTCCTGTTCTTTCTTTCATTTTTCTTCCTGCTTTCTTCTCGCACATACTTGGTGCTGTCACTGAAGCCACTAGATTTAAGGGCATCATTGTAGATGGGGGAGGCTTTGTCGAACTCTTCAGAGTCGCAAGATAGACCCGAGATCCTTGTGCCGATAGCTTCTGGTAGATGCCTGATGATAGAGGGATGGTGGTTGGATTTGGCGTTGATTAATACAGGGGGTTGTCATCCTGTTTTCTGTATGGATAAAATTTTCCTGTGGATAGATCTAGTGTCACATCCAAGTAGTTAACAATTTTCAGGTTAGACTGGGCAGTGATCCTTAGGCCTAATTCACCAAAAATTTTCTCAAAATCTTTTGTCACCTTGTCAAGTGATCATGTTTACAAAGTTAACCTTTATCTGTGAAACATGCCCAGGAAAACAAGCCACCCAGTCAATATTACATGTATCTAAAGAAACAGCCATTACAAAGGTGAGAAATTATTAATTTGTGTTTTGTTAAAATGTAGATGGGATGGTCACAGTGCAAGGGTGAAGAGATTAGGGATGCTTTTATGATGGAAAATTTGGCAGAGTACCCTAAAATATACTAGCTGTAGAATTACATATGCACAACTGGAATTAATATTGCTGTTAGTAATGACTACTTTATTATCCATATAGTGTCTACAGTACAATATGCAATATTTAAAGTCTTGTCTTGGCTTGTCTTGTCTTTTCTTACCCCTGAACAATACCAGCGATGCCAACCCCCGAAGTTCAAAATGCGGGAGATTTCTTGGGCAAACTGATTGTGACTCGGTCAACGCTTGTAGTGGGCTTGCAGTGGAAAATTGGCACGAATTTTCTATCATGCATGCTTATTGGCTCATATCCCATCCAGTCAGAACACTGCTTATGTTGCATTGTCCTTCAGCGAAGAAGAAATCAGGAACAAACCGAAATGAACAGCATATTGTTGTTGTTGTATACTTTTTATTTATCTAAATTTTCTTTAAAAATGCGGGAGATTTCTGTAAAATGCGGGAGAGCGGGAGATCAAGTGAAAATGCATAAGTCTCCTGCAAAATGCGGGAGAGTTGGCATCTCTGTATCAATGAAATAAGTTGATTGGTTTTGAGAGTATGAAAATTAACATTCCATTTAAACTCTCTTTGATGAACTGAAGATCCTCCCAACAATGAACATACTATTGTAAAATATAAGAAGATAAGCATGAGAAGTTGGGATTTAACAATGAACATGTATCATTTTTCTGTGTGAAAGGATTAGGGGAACATTGATTAGTGGCATCAGTGTTTATTAATGAACTTAGTTTGTAAATGAAAAATGCTCTTAGATTTATTATGGACAATTAATTCAACTGGCTTCACATGGTTTAGCCTGGAACCAGAGGTTTCTAGATCTGACAGCAAGCCGTACCTCTGGCACCCAGGGTACACAAGGTTTTAGTTCTGAACATTACATTATGTACAGCTATTGTTTCAGTACAAGTACTATCTGTGCATTAAGCTTTTCATCATTGTATGAAAAATAATGTATCAACTTGTTGTATTTTTTTTGGGTCTCCGAGGATGCGAATTACTGAGAATTATGTATGATTAGACAAGTCAGTGTTGCAATGAACTTCTTTATGGCTTGTAGATTGGGGAGTGTGGTGCAGTTACGGTTCTTGCTTCAATGCTTGAGAGTGCAAAAGATGATGAAGAAAACTTGAATGGAGCCAGGTCTTTATGGATGCTGGCATTTGACGACAGCAATAAACATGTAATCAAATCAGACGAATCCTGTATGGCTGCATTGCACAAACTCAAGGATAGTGACAACAAGGAAATTCAGAAGACTGCTGCTGGTGCATTATGGGAAATTCAAGGCAAAAGGAGACACTCTGCAAATGAAGGTATATACCTTATTTGGAGTAGCTTCATTGTTAATTGTGCCAAAACACGAGCATGTTTTGAAATACTGAGGTACTGCTTTTTTTTTGTTCATGTAGGCAAGTTTATTTTGCTGTCCATTAAGTTTACCACGCTCAAGCTTGGAGCCTGTTTTGCACAGTATCCATTCTTTTGTACATGTAGCTGGGCCTGAGTCACTCTCACTTCTGGTGTTTCGTGATTGTCCAATAGAATTATAGCTTTCTGGACTATCACTAAGTCGTAACATAGGGCAACAGACTCGTGTTCTTTTTGACAAGAATCCATTCTGCTTCAGAGTGTGTTTGATCAGTTTGTTATTGGATTTATGTTTGATCGGTTCATTAGTTGATTTTCAGTTTATCCTGGCCATGGAGCCCTTTCAGCTACTTTGTCGCCCTCGTTTATACTGCAGTTATTTTCACAAGAAATAAACTGATTTTACTGATAACTTGACTGGCGTGTTGAGTGTTCCAATCAAAATGAAACAGCTTGCATTTTTCTCCTATTTTCGGCAGCCCGCAATAATTTGGTCCAGGAATCCACTTGGATAATGATCCATTATTTAATTAGTCTATACAATTTTCTTTTGCATTTAAATGTAAAATAACAGTTTATCTTTCCATTCGCTCTCTTGTATGTGTGATACACGACATGTATGTAGTTTGTTCGTGCTCCAAAACTTTAATTTTAGAAACTCATTCTCATCGCAAGGTGTAATAATTTACCTAACCTTCAAATTTATGATTTGCTTACAACAGACTCCACCTCTAACAAAGCATCTACAGACTCGTGCAAACACGTGATGATCAGCTACCAGTGGGACGTGCAGAGCACAATGATCCAAGTGAAAAACAAGCTTCAGGCGGCAGGTTACAAGGTTTGGATGGACCTTGAACAGATGGGTGGCTCCACACTGGAGGCAATGGCTAAGGCGGTGGAGAACTCTGCTGTGGTGTTGGTCTGTGTGTCGCAGAAGTACAAAGAGAGTCCCAACTGTAGATCAGGTAGGGAGTAGGTGGCTTTACACTGGATAAAATGGCCAGGGTACTGTAGTTGAGAATTCTGCTTTGGTGCTTGTCTGGGTGTCATAGAAATACAAGAAAGAGAGTCCCAATTGTAGATCAGGTAGGGAGCTGGCGGTTTTACACTAGATAGAATGGCTAGGGCAATTGAAAACTCTGCTGTGTTATTGGTCTGTGTGTCACAGAAGTACAAAGAGAGTCCCAACTGTAAACCAGATAGATAGCTGGTGGCTTTAAACTGAATAGAATGGCGAGGGTAGTTGAGAAGTCTGCTGTGGTATTGGTCTAGGATATAAATGTTATCCAGTATATAAATACAAAGAGAGTCCCAACTTTAGATCAGGTGATGAGCGGGGTGCTCCATACTGGATAGAATGGCTTAAGCAGTTGGTTGAGATGGTCTGTGTAAATAAAGTTAATGCTGTCTTTGAGCCGGTTACAAAATTAGGTGGGATTTCAGACCATGACCTTCATGTGATATCAACGTTCTATCAACTGAGCTCAGAACTGAGAAGAGTTACAAATCTATTCATGTGAGAACACATTTATTCAAGTAATTGTTGTGAAGTTTCCAAACATGCTCGAAATTTTGAAAGTATGCTACGAACACTTTCGAAAAAAAGTTATAAAATTGTACGAATGGATGTTACAAGAATTCCAAAGATTTTAGGATAATTTTTCAAAGTTTTTATGTAGGACTTACCAATAGAAAGATATTGCCAAATTTTGAAAGACCCAAACCAACTTCTCCAGCGATGTTAGCAGGGCACCCCAATACGCATATTTTTTTACGTATGTCATAAATATCCCTTGAAATTCAACGTTAGCGTAATATTTACCCCAAAATGTTTTGTCTTAGCCTGTAAATATTCCGCAAAACTCTTCTGTGCGTCTGACATTGACTGTAACATTTATCATTGCAAGAGAAATTATCAAGAGACAAACTATAGTTTCTGAACGATATAACAAGACATCACTATCAGCCAGTCAAGCAATCTATTTCCCGGTTTTGTTTGATCTATTGCGGCGATTTAATTGAATAGAACAAAGTTTGAAATGTATAAATTCAGAGTATGTTAGTAAGTCTAAGGTTATAGCAGGTGGAGTACTGCATTTTGTTTCAATATATTACCTCCGTTGTCCTTGTGTGTGGGGATCGAGTAAGTGGACAGACATTTTATTATTGTACTTGAACAAAACTGCCAGGTCTACAGTGTAGACAAGTTAAAAACCTTCTAAAACTATGACTACATCCTCTTAAATGTCAATCAAAGGGTGAAGATACCCTCAGTTTAAATTTATTACTGAAAACAGACAGCCCTGTTGCCAGGTATTTTTGGAGGCGAAGGATTACACAAGCATGCAACGCTTTTTCGCAGATTACTCCATTTGTAACGTAAGATGTTTTGGTTTTTGCGATGTTCCACGCACTTACAAAAGCTCAACAAATTTTTGTCCCTCTGGGAAAATCCCTTAATTTTACCCTGACCCAAGGGTAAGAATACTGTAAATAAAAATATCTGTTGTTCTCGCCCTTTTCAGAGGCGGAGTACGCTTTCTCACTACACAAAGACATAATTCCACTAATGCTGGAGAGACACTACCGCCCCGACGGCTGGCTGGGAATGATTGTGGGCTCAAAGCTCTGGTTCGAATTTAGTGAACGACACAAGGTTGAAAGTAGCTTGGAGAAACTGAAGAAAGAACTGGGAAAAAGAGGAAAGCCGGGAGAGGATGTCGTTGAACCTCCCATAAAAGGTGAACATCTGGTTTTGGAGAACAAAGGGTTAAGGTTTATTGTTATGGCTATAGTTATCGTCTATTGTTTGACATAGTAAAACAATAGTGATCGGATATTCTTGAAGTTCTTTTTAGCAAAAGTACAGTGCATTTTAAATAAATGTAACTTACAAGAACAGAAAAACCAGGTTTATGACGTCACTATTACGACATAAAACGCAATTTGAACAACTTTAAACCATATTTGCACCCTTGGAGGTAAATATAGTTTATTTTCATGGTTTCCTTTGAAAATCTGTGTCTATGGTATGAAAAGACTGACAATATCTAAAAAGTATAATGACGTGACGTCTCTATGACGCCATAACCAATTAGTCAATTATTACACCATATTCAAGTAGAACTTATAGCAATTAAGGTTTGTGGAAAGTTTTATCTGTTTTGGATCAATAATAATGAGAGAGATCAGAAACTCCCAGGCCAAACTAGGTTAACTGAAACAGCTCATTCAGGGTTTTTTGAAATTTTTTGCGGTGATAAATTTTCTAACCACAATGGTTTGTATCGGTTTAGCGGAATTTGCAGATGAAGTGGACTCGTCCAAACCTGGTATCCAGCACTGGACACAGGAGGATGTCACTAAATGGTTGAACAGCATTGGACTGTCGAGGTACCTTTACCATCTTTATTATTAAGTTCAAAGGGTACAGTAGTATCTTTTAAACCTAATGTGTGGTTTGATCAACAAAAGTTGATATAATTATATAAAGTTAGTTTTTCGCCGTGAGGTTCGCGATTAGGAGGATGACGTTTCGAGCGGTTGACCCTTCATCTGAGCACATTGACAGACTAGCATGGAATGAAATTGTAGGAATACCTTTCATTATAATTTAGTGAAAAGGCATATGTAGGCTTCTTCAAGTTTTAGAAGTCTAGTAAAGAGAATATCGGGCCACTTTTAAATTGTGGTGCAGCTAATACATGTTCAGAATCAAAAGATTTAGATTCTATGTTAATAATTTGGATCTCTTAACTTTGCTTTGATAGAAACATTAGAAACCTGTATACCATTCTCTAAACGTGGTGTGTCGGAGCAATGTTTTATTCTGGCCTGAAATTACCTTGTTTGTTCTTTAATAATTACTATAGATCTTATTTACCGTAATTTGAAGAATTAGCATTTTTATTGAATTTCTATTAGCTTTCCCTCATTATTTTCAGTCTTGCCTAATCGCCAGCATTCATTCTACTGAAGTGACCGAAATGTTTAGTTGACGGTACAGCTTTCTAAAATCTAAGTCAACTCCATTTTCAATTAAGATTTAAGACACTATAAATGACGTTCACGCTTGTGTTCACTGGTGTGTTTCAGCGTAAACAACAAAGTTAGAGAGTTACTTGACGGCAAAATGTTGATGCGACTTCTGGATCTTCGAAGTGAGGTAAGTATCGAAACCGAAGAATCAGAATTTAGTTAACTGTTGAAATTGTTGTGTGACTAGTTGCAGTGTTGGTGGTATAGAACGTGAAACAAAGAAAACATTTTGTTGCGAAGATTAGAAATCGAATCTGCTTTGTGCAACTTGCTTCGACTAGTACGTGAAATAGAGAAAACATTTTGTTGCGAAGATTAAAAATCGAATCTGCTTTGTGCAACTTGCTTCGACAACTTGCAACAAAAAAATTCGCAGCGTGGCAAGTTGTTGAAATGAGGGATGGTATTACGCGCAACAACACGTATCAACTTGTAATGCTTGTAACGAGTGTTCGCGACAAGTTGGAGTTTGCTCGTATTGCTACACCTTAATACTGTAAAATTGCGTGTGAAGTTTTTGTCAAGGTGCAGTAACACGGGCAACAATTAGTCTTGCAACTTGTCGCAACAATGTAGCATTGTAAGTTGGAACGTGTTGTTGCGCGTATTATTACCTGTTTGAACATTTTGTCACGCAACAAATTTCTTTGTTGCAAGTTGTGGAATTCGTTGCGAAAGTGGAAGTCGAATCTAGTTTGTGCAACTTGCTTCAACAATTTGCAACAGAGAAATTTGTTGCGTGACAAGTTGCAGGAAACTGTTGCTTGCTCTTCCGGTTCCTATGATCCTTGAAGATAGGATACAGAATGAGAAGGCCAGGTTACTTACTCGGGTCGGCTTTTTTAATTCAGTGAAGCAAGCGGGGTTATCTCGGTTGGTAAAGTATCATGCATCGGGAACTTTAAAAGTCCTTAAAAACGTGCAAGGTCCTTAAAAAGTCCTTGAATTTCACAATATATGGTTTTCTCCTGAAAAAAGCCGTTGAATTTTAACAAAACGTCCTTGAATCCTGTTGAAACATCCTTGAATTTCCTAGAAAGGTTCTTTGGGAAAAATGCCGAGGCTAAAAATACAATGGTTTTTCGTAATTTATATAGTTTTCTTTTTGAGACCTTAAAATTGTAATTTGTTCTTTAAAAGTCGTTACAAGAAACGTTCGAGGTCCGTATGATCGCTGTGTGATCTTCTCTTGCCCCTCAGCCCATGGAAAAAGCCTTTAAACCTTTGGTTTTGTCGCCCCCCGACTTGCTAAGTTCTGTCACTGTCGTTGAAGAGAGAGAGACTTTAGTTTCCACACCCATTATAGAAATTACTAGGTTAATCTAGTATAACTATGTTACTTTTCAGTGTCAATCGTGTCCAGACTTCTTCTACAGCTCCATAAAATCCGACTTCGAATTGACAAGTGTGGTTCAAGCCTTGAAGTTTACTGATGAGTTGGAGAAATTGGTTGGCTAGAGAGAGAACCGAATGGAAAGGAGATTTCGACTTTGGAAACATTAACCCGGAGAGACGCCTTGTTTCATACTTGTGAGATAAGGATAAACATAAGTATAACAAATGTAGAGAACAAAAAGGAACACTGGTGTGATCTTGTTCCATCTCGTCGCACACTTGGTATTTCTTTGTCTTTCCTTTGTTATTTAGATTTCTTATGCTTAAGCTTATGCTGCACATCCAATATTCCACGGCAATACGTAACTATGTAAACATTTCACATGGAAACTGTGTATGTACATGTCATTAGTTTAACCACTTTGAGGCTTTCTTAAAGTTCAAAATCAGCACGTATAATGTATAAAATACTGGTTTATTCACTTCCAAAACAATAGTTTTGCCTTCGTGATACATACAGAATGTCTGTACCGTTCCAAATCTGCATTTTGAGTGGTCACGTTACACTGTACCATCTATTGTTTTTAGGGTTGGGGTTATTGTTAGGGCCATTAGTCTATTGTTATTTCAGCCAATCGTGTGTTTCGTTTCGATCGGTACAACCTGGTTCGATACATAACTCACAAGATTGTAGCAAGATTTGGCATGACATGACAAGCGTTTTGTCTGCTGAAGTGTTCATTCCTAATTGTTGTCACCTCTGGTGTATATAACATTGCTGCTCATTTTAATAGTAACGATTCCCACTTTCGTTGGGAAAGGGGGTGGGGCAGATTCTTCTTATAGTGTATACAGCTATTTCAAGAGGGGTTGTCCTGTGCATTGGTGCATTACACAGATATCGGTTTTCCAAAATGAAGGAATGATACACTAGAACACCAGTATCTGCATTGATTGCGCGAATGAGTTCATTTGTCTTCATTGAAGTTTTCAAACTATTATTATGGGGCATACTTTCTTCATTTATGACAACCCATAATTCCTTTTGGTCTCAGCTGGATATGCACAAGAAAGCCTTTTATGAAACAGCTGTATAAAATACAAAGTCAAATTTCATGTGCTCAAAGATGCGAAGGACAAATTAAGCAGGTTAGGTTTTCAGTAACTGTAAGGTAAACACGAGTGTATAACGTTTCTGACAAAATAGTGTCTTTTTCTGAGTCGAATAGTTCCAGTAGAAACGATTTGTATAAGGATAAGCTATATTGTTGTGAAGTCGTATCTACAAGATTTTTATTAGTATCAAATATTGAAAGACACAGTTTAATGGTGACTCAAGTCAGGTCTCTTAAATGAAGTCTAGATTACACTAGAATTTGAGATATTTTTAATTAGACCATACTTTATGTAAGATATACTGTAAAACGGCTTTGACTATTTATCTATACACATTTATTTATATACTTTTTTTCTCTTTCATCCCCTCCCTTTCAGCTGGAGTTAAATATCTGTAAATATTACACATGTGTGGAAGGCCGTAGGAAGCAAACTAAGTTGGGAGGCCCATTTCTTTTTGATAGGGGGTGGGGGTTGAAGAACCGAATAGAGCAAAATTGGGTTTTGAAAGTAAAACATTTTGTTCCATACGCGCCGAAAGTTGGGAGCCCCTATTTCTACGGCCCTGATGCGGATCCCTATTTATTTTTCAAAAAATTAGATAAAATTTGTTAGTGCCGTGTACTCTACAGATCCGGATCCACATTCAAATAAAGATTTTACACATGACTGCGTATGTATGAAGATGTCTATATTTAATATTTATAGTAATATGCAAAGCGTTTATTCGACAAAATCACAGTCGAAATGTAAGTATGGAAGTTGTGGAACGAAGGACCACAAGCACGACATTTAAAACAGACAACCTCGTTCCCAGGGCCCTTTCACTTTCCAGTCTTCTCGTGAAAGGACCCTGGTTGCGGATGGTCTTGTGCTTCCCTTATGACAAACTCAACACAGCGGGAGTGGCCCGAGAGCAAAGCGGGAGTTACACGCTACGATTTGTCGGCCCGATTTGCCTAAAAATTGAAGCAAATACAGCAGGGTTCCGGCAGTATAAATAATAATAATACTATTATTCAGTACCTAAATTGCACAAATTACATGTAAAAATAATGAAGTGCACGTTACAAACATAAAAATCTAGCTATTTACAATAATCTCATGCACAATTAATAACTTATTATTAAGTATGGATTAATCTGTTAATGAAAGTAGTAGCTTAAAGCAGTTTACAATAATATTCTAATATTATGAGTAATTAAGTTATTTTTAGCACTACTTGCAATTCCCCTTCTTTTTCGATTAGTATAATTCTTGTAAAATTAGATTTTAGACTTGGGACTTTTAAATTTGTAAATTCTAGTTTTTCCAGACTTATGTAATATTAAATTTGTAAATTATTCTTTGAAAATCCCAGCGAGGAGAGGCTAATAAACACATAATGTATATCGTACTCATCTTTGAAATATTTAAAGAACCATTAAAAAAATTCTACAGTCGTCTTCAATTGAGACCCCGTCCACACGTATGCGTTTTCGTTTGAAAACGCAACTTTTTTGTTACGGATACGGCTATCGTCCACACGTATACGATGAAAACGATGACCGAAAACGCAACTTTTCGAA
>JAOEHT020242822.1:0-10750 GCA_025448195.2 Parazoanthus atlanticus
TTGGACTTCTTCCTTGTTTTCCGCCATTTTTAAGGAACAGTCAGTCACCGGTCAACAGTCACCCGCGCTAGTACCCAGCCTCCCACTCCTCGTGTGTCTGTTGTGTTTTGAGTTCTCTGTTGTGTTTTGGGTTCCGTAAGTTGCTTTGCGCGGTTTTGTACGTGTTTTGTAAAATAATTTGTTTGTTTTCACTGATTGATCAACTCCGAGGTTTAAACAGTTGATCCTTCAAACCACTACTGGAAGTATTCATAATTGTTCGTAGTTTTAGACAAACTTCTAGTAATTAAAGAAACCTACATGCCCCCACCCCCCTTCCCATCCCTCGACCTCCTAACTTTTTTTTATGGATTTGGCGATCGTTTCAGCCCCTCCGCGTTCAAGACTGCCGCGTGAGCCCTCGGTTCAATGTTAAGCCAAGGTAATATAATAACAACAATAACAACAACAGCGTCAACAACAAAACGGTATTTTTATTTACCCTCCAAAGTAAAATGAAAGAGACCGTCAATAACTGTTGACAGACCAATACATCGGCAGATACTAAAAGTCAAGATAGTATACTTAGATTGACTAAATGTTTGCTTTATTAATGCTGACATATTAATGAGTGGCTTATTAGCAGTACTTCCCTTTACACGAATCCCAGTCTGCTTTTCTTTAAGTAATCAGGCCCAACTTTGATGCTTTGCATCACTTCTACTGAGATAAATTTTGGTACAATTCAATCAAAACGCAGGGAATTATGGTTGAACCACACTGTTTAAGATAATACTGTAGCGGACCCTCTTTCTATTGCAATTATTTCTGATTATTCTCTGCTAATTGTTAAATAATAAAAATACACCGGTTGGTCCAACCTTGGACTACTGACAAATTATATGAAGCGTTAGTTTGAGAAGTTAGATTTCTGGAATTGTCCTGTTCTTCGGGTAAAGAGTAATCTACGTTACCAATACTTATAAATAATGTAACAACAGTGATGGCGGGTTACATGAAGGATTATTCCATGCTGCATTCATAAAAATAAGCGCCTACTTTCGGAGTCTTTATACCATTTGAACAGGTTCGAATTCGCTAAGAAATATGGTCCCCGCCCCTTCCGAACTGAATTCGAAAAAACGTGACTCCCCCTCCTCCCCCAAATGAAGAGACCACCCCATTCTGTAAAAAATGATACGTCTCCAAACAAATTGAAATCTTTTTTTTGTTTTACAGGCAACTTTAATCACTAACTCTATCCGCAAATAACAGTATCCTTGCTGAATGATGTTAAATGAGGGCTTTGTTGGGTTAGTGAGAGCAAAGGAGACTGGAGTAAAAGATGATACATGTACAGAATCATCATCATCATTCACTTTATTCACGAGGCTGTTTAGGCCTCTAGCAATACATAGCAATTGTGCCTAGAAAGAAATTGGGAAATAAACGAGGGAAACAGACGCTAAGTGGGGGCTCGGAAAGGATAATAAAAAAGATGTATAAACATGTTTTTTTCCTTTTTTCCTGGCCTCAGTCCCCGACACGCTCAGTATCTTGCCCTGTTTCACCTTCCTTTGCCATCATTTACCATATCCACTTAGAGTTTTGTTAGAGTTGCCAGCGGAGAAGGCTAACAAAATCTTATCATCAGATAACATTTGTAACATTAACAATGTAAGTAGCACAGTTTAGAACCCAGTACAAAACAAAAACACAAATAATTAATAATTACAAGACCGAATCATGGGACTCTTATATGCTGAGTAACTTGCCACTGTTAATTGTGTATTGCAGTTCAACCGCAATTATTTTTTGAAACAGACGTTGAAGCTAACAGTTCATTTCATCTTTTAGTTTAAAGATGTGTGTATTCCTGCTCGGGTTGTGCTGAGTAAAGTGGTGGAGGTTCATCGGGGACATTTATCTGCGGATCAACGAACGCTGGGGCAGCCATCGGTACTTCGCGCTCTTCAGTGGCTTCCGTCTCCCCAAGGTTTGAAATCCCAACAGAAGCAGGCGCATGCGCGGACATATCACTCTCTTGACTCTCTTGTGATTGAGGGTCAAGTCCCGCAGTTCGCGGTGGCAAGACAACCTGAATCGGCCCTTGACCGGAAGGTGGCATCTGATGGCGCATGCGTCGTTCCTTCTTTTTAATATAGCAGCAGGTTAAGATCAAAATAACAAAGAAGGTGGCACCAGCAAACGACAGCACAATCGCCAAATTCCGCTCCTCTGAAGAGTTAAAGATAAACAGCCTCAAATAGAGTAAAACCCCGCGTGTAAAAAAAACTGCATCGATTGTCATTAGCTATGATTTACTGCCATTAACTATCAATAACTGTCATTAGCTATCTTTAACTGTCATTAACTATCATAACTATCATTACCTATCATTAACGGTCATTAGCCATCATTAACGTTCATTAGCTAATGTTAACTGTCATAAGCTATCTTTAAAATTGCAGGAGGGCCGTAGCCACAGAAATGCAAGACTAGCTAGGCACTTGCCTCGGTTTGATTTTCTTTCCAACAAACAAATTCTGTCTAAAACTGAGACTTTTCAAGAGAATTTTATTCTAAGCCAGCTCAGACTGATTATATCTCATTGTCATACCCTGTTTTGTTGACACCCTTTTTACGACACCATATATTTTGCCACATGACTAAAGTTTTGCCTCGTCTAAACTTGAACTTTGGTTACGGCCCTGAGTTGATGAATGTTTAGTAACTTTACTGACTCACACACATTTTAACTGGGTCACATCAGTAAATGAGCAAATAATTTTCATAAATGTCTAACTATTTTCAAATGTCTTATTGAGACTTGTCCAACATATTTGAAAAATTTATTTACTCTAATAGCGACATGCTATAAATATCAGAGATTTACTTAGCAAAATCCGCTTCAATCAGGCTATAGATCATTCATCTTTTACGTTGCAAAAATATGCAATATTCTCAGCGATACTCTTAAGAAATCTCTATTCCAATAGGTGACTGGAGTCCAATTCGGTCTGTAATCGTACGAATGATATCAAAATTGGACGAAATGCAGCAACACTAAAAATCATTTTAAGAGTTTCTAGGGCTCATACGGTCATAGAAAATCATGGAATATGAAAGTTTGTTTTTCAGGCCTAGAAAAGTCATGGAATTTCAACATTTTTTGTCCAGTCTGTTTCTTTTTCTGTTTCGAGTTAAAAAAAACTTGGCAATTACAAGATAGCTTAGAAAATCTGGCTGAAAACAATAACAAAGTAGCATTTTGTAAATCATAGAAAAAGATGTATAGTAATGGAAAAGTTTTGGAATCTCATTTTTCTGTGTGAGCCCAGCGATGGGAGGGAAAAGTTTGATTATTGTTCAGCGTAATGAGCAATTGAGCGGAAGTTTCAAGATTTGTTTATCTTTTTACTGCATGATTGGTTGATTTTTCCGAATGGTTGATTGACTACCCGATTGATTGATTGATTGACTACAAGATTGATTGATTGATTGACTACAAGATTGATTGATTGATTGATTGCCGATTGATTGATTGATTGCCGATTAATAGATTGATTGATTGATTGATTGCCGACTAATAGATTGATTGATTGGCTACATGATTGATTGATTGATTGATTGCCGATTGATTGATTGGTTGGTTGGTTGACTTAAGCCTGGTTCACACTTGTGAAATAAGCATAGCACAAGCATAAGAAATTTAAATAACAAAGGAAAAGACAAAGGAATGCCAAGTGTGCGACGAGATGGAACAAGCTCACATCAGTCTTCCTTTGTCTTTTCCTTTGTTATTAAAGTTTCTTATGCTTGTGCTATGGTTATCTCACAAGTGTGAACCAGGCTTAAACGCGTACTGTATGTTTGACATATATTAATACATCTGAGAACAAAAACTGAGGATTCTCTGATCACTAAAATTGAACAAATTTGTTGCCTCCAGCGGAAGTCAACAATGGTGCAACTTTTCACACCAGGCATCTACTTAATTTAAAGATCTTATCTCTCTGATAAAGTCAACATTTGAAGTACTCCCTCCGCTCCGACAACGGATCCTGACTGTCCGTTCTTTCAAAACACTTGGTTACAAAGGCTTTTCCTACTCAAGCCCTCTTCACTCTGGAGCAATCTACCGTGTGCCATCAGAAATACTTCTTCTCTGTCATCCTCAAAAGTTCCAACTGAAAACATTTTTATTCAAGGAACACTTTTATTCATAGATTCGTATTTCTAAATTATACTTACTTTTATTATATATTTCCATAAATTTGTATTCTTGTAAATATGCGCATTTAAACATTTTATTATGCAATTTGCGCTATACAGATGTTGATTTTTTTTTATCTTATTATTATTATTATATCTGTTCAAACCAAACTTACGCCAATCCACTCAGATTATTTGGATGTAACCTTTTTATTTATTTATTCACTTGTTACTTCAGCATTTATTTAAATTCTATTTTCCAATATTACGTCTTGTTTTTGTCCTCCGGAAAGCCATGTGCGGCAAGCACATGTCCGTAAAATCATGTACACCGGAAATATGCACTTTCGAGCAACAAACAAATATCTATCACTTCTTCGAACGATTCATTTCTTAAAACATTATCGTTTATCGTACAAAGGTTTCTTCAAATAGCTGCTGGTAATATTTACAGTTTTACAGCCAATTTAATTTGTAACTGAATGCGTCCTGTTAAAACAATTAGGCTCATCGCAGTAACTTTCAGTAGTGTGCCATACTAGAAATTGGGGTTGGTAGATCACCGAGCACAAGTTTTGTTTTGTTATTGTGCAGTTTATTTTACAACGAGCAGCATAATATCAAGAGAAGTTTTCTCCAACATCCGATTCAGGGATTTGTGTTCCAGATTAAGGGAACGGAAACGTAAAATACGTGCTTATTCGATGTGGAAGAGCTGAGAAATTAACATTCCGGAGGATGGAAATGAAAAAGTGAATACACTTCTTCGATGTTCAAAAGGTAGAATGGCAGGGTCGAGGGGTTCCACATTCCAGATGCTTGCAAGGTTGGTAAGGTTCAATATTCCAGAGAATGGGGAAGAAAAAGTGGATACACTTCTTCGATCTCCTAAAGATAGAATGGCAGGGTTGAGAGGGTCTAACATTTCTGATGCTGGCAGGATCGGTAAGTTCCACATTCCAAAGGATGGGAAAGAAAAGGCGGTACACTTCTTCGAAGTCTTAAAATCTTGATTGAATGGCAGCATTGAGAGAGTTCCACATTCCAGGTGATGAGAAATGAAAGTGAGGTACATTTCCTCGAGGTTTGGAATGGCAGGTTTGAAAGATTCCACACACATTCAAGTCCGGGTTTACTAGCTCTTCTTCTTTGGTTTGTGACGAGAGTACTTTAGCTGTAAAATGTCGCCAACCTCATCAACAGCAGCGAGGGCCTGAAACAAACAATGATAAGTTTAAGGAGATAGCGTCTCGGTTATTACTAAATATTAGGCTGTCAGGGATCAATGCATTTTAGCCTACATTAGAATCCCACTTATAAATTCTCCCTGGTTATAGGTTGCATATAAAGCTCATTCAAAAACTCGCAGCTTGTTGTCAAAATGAAAAATTGCGGTAAACCTTGCAACAATCCATGCTATGTAAGGTCTACTTTCAGCTCAACACTGGTGTGCGAATAATCGTCCTGTGCAACATCACTAATAATGTATATTCTAAAAGCTTTTCGTTTCACGTCCATGTTCTAACGAATGTCTTTAGAAGCTGCTATATGACGTGTGGATAGATAAAGTATTATATTACTATTCTCATTATTAAGTACTATCATCATTACAGGTGTACATATTATTATCCTCATCAATTACCATTATCCTTATTATTATCCTTATCCTTATCACCGTCATTATTTTTACCATTATCATTTTCATTATCATCATCATCTCATTTTTCAGAATGTACTCTAGATGGCAAAACATCCTCAGAAACCCAGGGGGTTTCCGTCGGCGCAGTAGAAAATTAAGAACAGGAAGAAAAGTCACCCCAATTCACATTTATTCTCGCCCAACGGACTGCACCTTCGTTTCCGAGGATGATAGCAAAACATATCAAATTAACACAAGTAATGGTGACTCCTTACCATATCCAACATCTCACGGGTGTGTGCGGCCGACAAACAAAATCTGGCCCGGGACTCAATGATGGGCGTGGCCGGAAACCCAACCACTACCACCCCAATACCTCGCTTTAGCATTTCTCGACCAAACGCACTGCAGCAAACAAAGGAATCACACTCAGGACTTACGTACATTGACGGACGAATACTAGATCTTATCCTAAAATCTTAACATAGTGATTCTTGTGTATAGCTTAATAGGATGTTTCTGAGTTACGCTTCAGTGTCCATTGCCTCAATTTAGTGTAATTTTGTATTAGTTTGTAAAATATATTTAATTGAACTACTACCCGCCTAGACTAGCGCACTTGCTGTTTGCGGGTAGTACTTTTTTGTAATTTTATTTAATGATCTCAATGAAACTTGAAACTTGAAACTTAAACAATAACTTAATTCACCATAGTTTGCCCCCATTCATTATCTCTTTCGTTCATTTGCTATCTCTTGCTCTCATTCATTATTTCTTGCTCATTCACTCTCTCTTTCCGTCATTCACTATATCCTTCCCTCGTTCACTAATTCATCATATTTGTGAGTAAGAGTTCCTACTACAGTTGGTTGCTGAAAAGCCTAGGCCGAGAAGTTGTACGTCATTTCGTTCAATTTCTTGGCAACAAAGTTCAGCCATGCAGTGAAATCAACTAAAAGTTATGGAAAGGGAATATCTACAATCCACACGCGACCAACAACTTACGCGATCTTGGCCGGCATGTACAACAACAACGGTACAACTGGCGAATGGTCATTCCCGTATATGATAAACCCCATCTCTTTCAACCTCCTCCTGAAGTACCTGTGTTCAGAGAAGATTGACAGTCAACTCTCTCTTTTCATGATACACCTTCAAACTTCAAAGTCTTCAGTGTGGACTATAAATACAATTGCCCTATTTCACTGCGACGTCACACGTTTGTCAACGAAACGAAAATAGATCGCCGTTCTTAGCGTGCAAAGTTTTATGTTAGTTAAATTTACCCCTCGATTGGTTATTTTGGTCGATAGGATCGCATTAATTAGAGTTTGACTCGAAAGAATCTTGTTTCGTGGCTTTCATTGAAGAGACGGAAACTTCTACCCCGCGAGCAGAGATCACTTCTAAAGGTACCCAATTTCAACCCAACAAACTTTTTATTGAGGTGCTACACGGTAAATTTATAAGACAGGAATAGATAAGTTAACATATATAAAATAACAATAAAGTACCATTACCACCTAAACTAACTAAGTGACTAATCAGTCATGATATAAATTCTGGATTTCAAAAACAGTGGGTGACTTTAAACATAGAAAAACACAGAGAAATTACCTTAAAACGTAAAAACATCTAGGTGCCAAAATACTCCATAATGCAACAGTAATATTAACTTTAATCTGCCAAACTAGTTAGCTGTTAGAATTTCAATCGAAATTAATAGAAATAGTGTTTTTTTTCACTCGTGTTCAAGACAGAAAATAGCGTAACGCCCATATCTGTGGGGAGTTTGAAAAATTTAAGCAAACCGCGGTGTAATAACGAAATAGGGTAATTACTCTGCAACATTTACATTTTGAGAAATAATTCAACACTAAATACGAGTAGTCTTCGAGACAAGCAAAATGAACGACACATGGGATTACTTTGGTTTAATTTCAAAATATTTACCAACTAGAACGGGTTTGTATTAAATGAGCTGTCAACCAGACTCCAATTGTTCAAAGACTGGATAGCACTATCTGGCAGATAAAGCCTTATCCAGCAGATCTTTATAATCTAGGCCAATGATGAATTATCCGCTGGATAGTGCTATCATCCATCCATTGAACAACAGGACCAGAACCAGTTAGGTTTCTTACTTTGCATTATCTGCAAGTTGTTTGATTCGCTGTTGGCCTGTGGTAAGGAAAATACGGAATAATCGATGTCAGGGTTCCAGCCGTACAGCTTGGAGTCTAACTGTTTACAAATTTACAAAGAAAACCGGATCAATGTAGGTTTCTGGGCAACGACCCACCCACCCCTCTCCTAAACCTAAACCTAACCCCCAATCTTGACTTTAACCCTAACCTAAGGGTGGGGTAGGTGGGTAGTTGCCCAGAAACCTACATTAATTTGGAAAACCTTCAACGTGTTAACATAAATGTGGCAAGAAATAAAAAGACCAACAAAAACATAAACTAGGAAAAAGAAAAATACTGATAATTTAAAACATTTTGTGCAATAACTCTTGCTAAGCATAGAACTTTCTTAATCAAAACTATTTTCAAAATCAATCTTGAGCATCCCTCTCACGTCTATGTCATTTGGAACTGGGTGCCAACAGGAGAGGGAAGGGTCTGGGAATGAGGTTGGTACCGACCTTTGTTGGTTCCATCCTGACCCGAGATCATCATCATGGAGGAGATAATCTGCTGCACGACCGGGGGGGACATTGAGCATGCGTACGCTGCACTGTGGGAACAGCCTCGAATGTGATCAATGATCTCCTGTGTTAGAAATTAAAACAGATACACTAAAAATTATTATTAACTAATAAACAAACAGGGTCAGAGGAAAAACCACAAAGAAGAAAGGGTACCTCAAACTCGAACTGAAAATAAGTAATATATAATATCAACGAGAATACTTGTGTTTGATCATTTTATCAAACACAGAGAACAAAGGTTAAAAAACGATGCGAGGAGGCTTGTTTTACTCGCTGCACAAGGACTGACCCTCTGGTGAAGTTTTTTCATTGACGACCATTTTTACTCACTGATCTATAGCAAAATATTGACAGCCCCTTTTTTTCAGTTATTCCATTGTAAAAGACAACTATAACAGACAGACCACATCACCTTGATAAGTATTAAGTATATGTCTTGAACCAACAGTGCTAAGGACCTTTGCAAAAGCCAATTTTTGACAACAAACCTGGTCAGGACTATCAAACCGAAGGCCAGAAATTTAGGACTTACATGTACGGGCACATAAAAAATAGGGGTACTGTACTTAACCAACCTTGATCAAGACCAACCATTGATACTTGAACAAATATGCTTATTTGATGGGTCTTACAGTACCTCACTAGCAGCAATGTAGCCACCAGCAGCACCGAAGCTCTTCGTGAAGGTCCCCATCATAATATCAACATCAGCTGGGTCTACACCAAAGAACTCTGTCACTCCCTTCCCATGGGCACCAAGGGCCCCTATGCTGTGGGCCTCATCCAGGTATAAATAAGCTTTATACTTCTTCTTGAGGGCAACGACCTCTGGCAGTCTCACAATTGAGCCTTCCATGCTGGGAAGAAATTCAATGCCAGATAATCAAGAATGAAGCCCTGCGAGCTGACGTGTCTGACTACACAGGTACAAGTTGTAACATCTTGTCTGATCAACAAGAAAAATGACCTTGAAAAATGTGTGTTATATGTATATGTAGTATTCAGCCTGGGGGGGCACCTCGGGGGGGGTGAAGTTGCACTACACACTTCTTTTTATAAGAACCAGGTCACGTTGGCTGAGGACTAATGTTAACAAATTCTTGGCAAAGTCAGCCTCAAATTGCTCTAAAATTGTTCTTGTTTTTGTACATCACATAACTGTACATAATTCCAATTGAAAATTTTGTTTTATGGATCTGCAAAAAAGCTAAAGCATGAAACTGTTCTTAACTTGTTCTTAAACTTGGGCAAATTTTAGTCTCAGTGGTCCTAACTATTCATTAAGGTTCCGAGAGTGAGGTCTGTATGGGAAATATCAAACTGAGGCCTTGCTGTATTGACTGAGTGATAGCGAGGTCAATGTGTTGAGGCCGAAGTTAATATTTCCCGTAAAGACTGAATGTTCGAGGTTAATAAGTATTTTATTTTATGGCATTTTTCTAAAAACAATTTACAGCAACGCAGTGCAAGCGGAAATTCTTTACTTCGTACATCTGGTTCAATCTGGTTATGCACGCGAGTAGGTCATTATCAATAACCTGTAATGCCTATGGGCATTACGGGGGATCCAGACCACTCAAGAACCAATCAGAATGTGCGAAGTATCTTTGCCATATAATAATATATAAAGTTTGTTCTGATAAAAAGCGTGTACCATAATTATCATACCGGTATATACATGTATATGTATCTACATCATTCTACATCTCGATGTACATTTAAATTACTTCAATCAGCAGTTTCATATCAAAATCAGTGCTCACTGCAGAGTAACTGGACAGTGGACAAACCTGTAGACTCCCTCTACAATGATGAGAATCTTCTTCCAAGGTCTGTGTGTTCGTGGCTGACCCTGGACCACAGCATTTCTCAGAACAGACTCAAGACTCTTCATATCTACATGTACAATGAATATATGTTCACATCAAAAACTTGTAGTTTGGAAGTCAAAGTGAACCAAAAGAATACTAACGATGCTGAGGGACCGTTCATTATTTATACGAGAGGGGGGTCAGCAAAAAATAGGGAGGGGGGGTTATGATATTTTTTAGAGGGGAGGGGGCTCAAGGACAAGTTTCTGAGGTTTGGCAGAGTTTATATATTAGGTAGGTGAACTACATAAAGGTGGGTCATGCAGTTTTTGTTTTCAAACAAGGGGGTTCACTTGGTTTTCTTTAGACTGCTTGGGAATCTTGCTGACAGAT
>JAOEHT020242917.1:0-10748 GCA_025448195.2 Parazoanthus atlanticus
TATATATATATATATTTGTGTGTGTGTGTGTGTGTGTGTGTGTGTGTGTGTGTGTGTGTGTGTGTGTGTGTGTGGCATGGACATGCCCATGTATAATAGCAAACTTCAAAAGCAGTGCACATTTCGCGACTTAGATCAGAAAATAATGTCTATCTCAATTGATAAGGTGTACAACCATAACCATAAATCATATGTCATAACCAACAATGTAAAGAAGACATGACAAACCAAGAAGGGAAAAAGATGACTAACCACAAAACTATATCAGTCAAAGCTGGACGCCAGAAATTTCGGTTTATGACATCAGCCAGGAATAGAAAGGATACATTGAGCAGTTGATTCAGCACTATATAGTATTCGTGTGGGCAGACAAGTGAAGCTATTGTTTCAGTTGATATACAAGACAAGTTGGTATACACTTCTTCCTAACTTCCTAATGTTATATAGTAATATACATTGAATTGAACCTTCTTGAATCGGAAGATGGAGGTGTTACGAATGACCGTATTCCGGAATATGTTTGGGAAATTCTAAATACCTTCTTGAAGCACTCAAAGCACTAAGCAACAAAATGATAACCTGAATCAGTAAGAATAAGGATGAGACTAAAACAAACGACTTGCTTTGTGTATTTTGAAAGAACCATATTGTTTGACTGAAGGTATCAGAGTTCTTATTTTACATGTTCCTATTCCAGAATACTTTCAAATGAGCCGCACTTTCGGCAGTTTCTCTACATTTATCTTTTGTAATAGTAGTATCGTTGGTACGGTACCAGGATATGGCTTTATTCCGTGAATAGCTATTTTGAACACACTATCTATTCGCTCTGAGGACATGTCCAAAACGGTATGAGAGATAGAGATTGTCCGTTGCCGCAAGTACGGAGTTGTGCTCGAACCACTATGGAAACAATTATTCACTCTCCCACTACCTACTTGTACTTCCTCTTTGTTTTATCCATCTTTCGTCATGGCAGTGACGATGAATTATTTATAATGCGTTATAATATAGGTAAGAATAGCCCCGAGGAGTTAGTTGCGCCTTGTGAACAGTTAAGGAGCTTCAAACTGCTTCTCCAGCCTCTACAACGGAATAATGGAACACGGTAAACAAGTTATTTTTAAAGGTAATATAAAATGAAATATCTTAATTTTAAACGAAATGGAAGATATGGAAAAGTATAACAAGTTAAAATGAAAACAAATAGGAAGTGATTAGTGACAACATGAACTCAGTACAAATCACTTGATATTTTCTTGAAGGATATGAGCAATGAATGAAAATCTGCTTTCTAAAATTCTTAATTGTCGATAATTGACAATGACAGCAGCTGATGTGCACAAAACTAATTAGTACGAGAAATTTGGCGATATTTAGTGTCTAGTTCGAAATTTGTATACTTTGTTAGCGGAAATTTTGGCATAGAAGCGTTTCGCATATAAAGGATTACTACTCTGATAGAGATATCTTAGATAAAATCACACACTCAATTTGGTTTGCACTATTTATAGCAGTTTTCGATTATTTAAGGAAACTGGCCTAATAACTCCCCAAAAGTTGTTAGCTGCTTGCCTCGTAACCTAACTGGTCGTGAGTTCGAACCCCGGCCTGACCACTGTGTTTTGTTCTTGAGCAAGGCACCTTACTCGACTTGCTCTAGTTGATTCAGCTGTATAAATGAGTACCAGCTTCTGCTGGGGGCTAAACTGCGATGGATTAGTGTCCTGTCCAGGGGGAGTCACAGACTCTCATCCGCTCAACACTACGGGAACCGGAGATAAGCGCCGGCCTTGGGAGCCACTTGATTCTGGAAAACTGTTGATGGGGGCAGCCGCGGCTGCCGCGCTCGGTTGAACATCATTGCAATAGCATATTTCCGTTTTGTTGCTCTATACAGCTGTTTCAAAATACTTTGACATTTGCAAAGGACAATACCGAGCATAAAAAGAATTATGTTAGCCCTATATTTTACCTTGCGTGCCATCTATATTGATTACACGAAGCAAACGAAATCAACGAAGCACAGAACTGAGTAATTTTGATAAATTAAGCCAATTTCATCTTAGCAATTAGCGAAACTAGATCTCCCATCATTCTTTGAGGTCAGGGTATTACGTTTTTGCCAAGTCAACCTGTATATAAGAATTTTCTTTGTTCAGGCAAAGATGGTCTATGAAAACTACTAGTAAATAGATACAAACTGCAGAACCTTACTTCAAATACACACCCCTAATAGAAAGATACAAACTTGTGGTTGTGAGCAGGATTAGAGGCCACGTATTTCAAGATGTTACTTGAATAAAGCTTTTAAAGAACAACTTACATATATCTTGCGAAAAGAGTGTTATTATGCGTATAGGTTATCTCACGACAATTAGTGTTTCAAGACTTTTGTGCGTGTTAAGCTTCCCATACCTTACTTATATAGGGATGTATTTGTAGAGGCCAAGGCGGTCGTACATTGAACTGACCTTCCTTTAGCTTCCAGCACACGTCTCAAAATGAGAGATCAAAATTTGTCGCACGTCCCGCAAGATGTTAATTGCAAGTATATATATTGACCACAACACTATTCGCGAGTAACTACCGTGCTAGCCACATTAAACCTTCCCATGCAGAGTATATTTCGCCGAAATAGAAATTTAAGCAAAACGAAACATAGCAAGCTTATTTGGTTACCGGATAGTTCCATGGGGACAGGAGCGCCCAACAAGAAAACAAATCGTGACTTTTTCTAACTCAGTTTCTACCTACTTATCAAACTACTCAATAAAACCATACAAGGCGCCTGCCGATAGCCACATCGTCTAATTACACCCCCTGTATCGCGTTGACAGTAATTTTTTTTAAAATAAAAGAGAAAAAGAAGCCGCTGCCTTCTACAAATAAATACAAAGGGCTAAAATACCAGGGCAATGAAATGGAGTTGGTACTAGTTTCAAACTATCATATTGAACCCATATAGCATCCTTTGACTCTGTGAGGGAGAGGAGGGTCAGGACAAAAATACATTTCCTAAAATTGGTTGGCATAGTCTCGGTTAATTACTAGCGTAATTTAATAAACACTGTGTAGTAGCGTAATCTAATCGGCACTATGTGATAAGTGGACACTATGCCGCATGATGACGTCAAATGCTCTGATGCGCGAAATGAGTTCTGGTCTTTGCAGCAAAGAGTAACAGGCACTGTTGCCGTTATCTTTCAGCACAGCCGAAAACTGAGAAGGCGTAGAGAAGTTGGGTTAGCATGTTTCCTCATTCTTATCCGATCACTTAATAGTTTAATGTATAGTCTCCCTTAAGCTTGTACATCGAACTTATTCAAAATTCAGGTGTGTATTTTCAAGGACAGTACAAAGACAGCAGTGTAAACGTTTTTGCTGTAGCCTCCCTGGTCCAGTTTTATATACATTAAGCGGTACACTCAAAATATAAAATTTCCTAATATTCATCTTGGAGAGAAACACAAATCAGAAAAAAGTATAAAGGTAGTCAAGACAAGAACGAGCGGAAGAGATTAAAACGATTTTTGTCAACATTTCTCAGCTTGCACCATCATTTCCATCACCATGTAAGTATTTCACTTAAACTATTAATGATTACGTAATTTTACTTATGTCAGACGACGTGTCGTTAATTGGGTTACGTTGACTATAACTGCTAGTGTCATTAAGTTTAATTGCATTGAAGCTTAAAGTTCTAAGTCAGAAAACATTGGCGGTCGTTCAAGGATGTTAATAAATCTTTCGTTCAGACACCTATATCACTTGGTTTGCTTTCTCATGACTCCCAGTGTTAATTGTTGGGTTATATAATCAATTGTTCAAATGTCTTCGTAAATGAGTTAAAACATACCTCATGGTTCAAAGTAAACTGAGTCACTGAACGAATCACGAATACGTTTTCAGATACACAGTTTGTTTTTCGTATATATATCTGCCTCATTTACTGGAGAATTAAGAGGTGGCTTTTTAGGTTAAGACAATTTTTGGATCTTTACTGCAGTTTTATTATAATTAAGCCTCGTCTTACATCCAATCATGTGCTGTTTTTCTGTGCAAGTATGATTTTTTCATTTCAAGTGTGCATAAAACTGTTTTTGGTTGCTCTGATGGTAGCAAAAAATGAAATCAAGAAAAAAAATAATGCCGACTCATTGTGATAAACCAGCACTCTTGACTAAAATTTATCGTAAGCGGCAAAAGTAGCTCATTATAAATGAACACTTTCGGAATCCATTCCTGAAATATAGTCACCGTTCTGGTTGTTTACAATTCATATACATAAAACAAAATGCAAATTGGATGATAATAAACTATCCTTTGCAGGTTATCTTGTAGCTTGCACACTTTACTTCCAACCAGTGCAAAACTAGTACTGGGAAGAAATTAACAGAAAAATAAGGAAATGTCAATAATGGTGGGTAAAAAACAGTAGCAATAACAAAAAAAATAACCGTAAGTAAAAAGTCTAAGAGTCAATTAGTCTCTTAAAAAAGTGCATGGAGTTCGCATACTATCAATCTCTGGTAAGTCTGGGTATTAAACAATTTCTAAAGGGAGCGTGTCACAATTAGTGCCATGTTGTAGCTTAGTTCTGGCAAAGCATTCGAGACTCAGCTACTTCTAACAATTGGGCTGTAGCTATGGACTACAATAATTCCGTGTAGTTGTATGTACGTATTGGACCTTCGGGATGTTGTGGCGGGCTGGATGCAGGAAGGGAAACTAATATCAGCTAATATCAGCTAGATTGTTCCTGATCTCAGCGGATTGCTACGGAGGTTCAGTTCGCCTCTTGGTACACTGTTTGATAAATATGTCAATCTCAAAGGCACTGACGAACCTGGATTGAAGCATTACATCAGTCTTACTGGTGTATAACTTTGAAGTGGTTCACAAGGATTAATTGATGAGGACGAAACTGTCAGCGTAATAGACATTGGTAGAGGTTCTCGAGCACGCGACACTGCTAACTCATTGCACTTCACACTCATTGCACGATCCCAATCAATAATCGTTTGAGATAAAACGAAGAAGCATTTTGGCTGTTTTTAAGATTTTAGAAATGTACACATATTTCTATTTCATTGTGGTTCATCATTGTTTTTCATTGCAATAATAGAATGATTGAATATCTATATCAAATTTGGGGTTTAAAGGTAGAAGTGAAGATCGTTTGTTTTCTATTGACAACTACGTTTGGTCAATTTGTTGTTTATTTGCCTGACTCAATTTCTGTCAATACCGTTTGAAGTCATCATCGTCGAGTACTGGGAATAACACTTCCTTTAGTTGCTGCAATCAACTTGGCCAATTACGACAGTCCTATTGTTTGTCTAAATGACGGATTATATACTGTAAGTGTAACGATGTATCAATATCCCTCAATATTAGTGAATATTTGATGAAAAAACCCTAAAATAAAAATATTTTGCAGCAAATAGTTGTAGATGCCTCCGTTTTCGCTTTGACAAATTACTGACATACTCGAGCTTTTAGATAATTTACGCATTTAAATAGTAAATATGCTTGGACTATTGCCTTCCCCAGATGACTGCAGCTGCTAAAGGTATGTCATCTTTGTTATTGTAAAGTATAATATCAAAATGTCAAAACAACCTCCTCAACGAAATGACAACCGACAGACGGATGTAGGCAGCCAGTCTGATAACACTACAGTTAATGACCTTTTTCTATCATAACTGATCGTAAAAGCAACATTACAAGACACCGTAAAATGGAGCACGCAAATCAATCACGTAACCATTTAACATAAGGCTGAATTCTATAAATTGGTAATGAAAGCATATCTTATCTAGTGAATTGAAGGTTATGACGCGGGCTTCTTGCTCACACTTATCGATTTCCTATTTTTCTTTGCTGCGATTCTGATCCAGTTCAAACTGTGTCAACTATTTCAACGGCTCAGCAAACACAAACTTGACGCGTATATCTTAAGCTTTCTATACAAGTGGCCAAAGAGCAGAAGGCAGACATGACAGAAACCGCCCGGACAAAGGCCTCTTCGGAAAAGTGGCTTCAAAGACCTGGGTCATCTGTAACTGAGTTGAATTTCAGCGAACCAAGTAAACAAGGTCGGAAAAAAAAAACATGGAAAGAGAGAGATAGAGTTTGCAGTCAGCCAAACAGTTACATTTAGATAAGTAGAATGACAGATCAGGCTACCTTGCATTAATACCGTTATTTTCTAAGGACAAAAGCAGAGAGGAAGTTATGCAAACAACTAAAATAAGGGCAATGGATGAAAATCAATAAATATCAAAGAAACCTTGACTGATATTTAACATGCTTAAAAATATACAACATACTAGGCATCCATCTCAGTTAAAATTGCTTCCATTTACAAATAGAAGAATGTTTCAAGAGCTTCGGGATACTCGTAAAATTCATATTGTCTTTAAAACACTGATACTGAAATAGAAACCCTGCACATGATACGAAAAAATTTAACTTCGCTGCACTGATAAATATTGTTGTAACTACACGATCAACGTATTTCTAGGTGACTTTTTGACTGATAATTGTTTGTTGTTCAGCAGGTTCAGAGAAAAGAAACCAGCTTGGTGGATCTTATGTCAATGGCAAACCACTCCCCCAAACAGTTAGAATTCGTGTGCTGCAGCTCGCCCAGATGGGGGTGAAGCCTTGTGAAATCAGCCGACAGTTGAGAATAACTCATGGTTGCATCAGCAAGCTGCTTTCGAAGTTCCATGAGACAGGTTCAATTGATCCAGGAAATAAAATCGCGGGGAGGCCCACAGTAATAATTCCTAACAGTGAGATGAAGCTTGACCAGTACAGAGAAGAGCAGCCTGGAACTTTCTCCTGGGAACTAAAGAATCGTCTGATAAACGACAGAGTATGTACTCAAGATTATGTACCTTCTCTTAGCTCCATTAGTCGTTTGATTAAATACAAAAACATTGAAAATGTCAAGAAGAACATTGCAAAACGATTACCGTTGCAACCAATTATGTTGGGAGGAGAAACTAAGTCAGAGCTTTCCAACTGCTACAAGGATAACAGCAACAGCAGCAGCAGCAGCAAATCGCAGTGTCCTACTCCTAGTTCAAGCACAAGTTCTGGGCCAACCCGTCCTCCCTTCCCCTTCTCTATTGAAGCTATTTTAAGCAAGAATACTTATGAGTCAAGTGAATCGAAGCGTGCTTCTTTAGCTGCGACAGTGGAAACGTCTAAAGAACCAGGTAATTGTTAAAACACGACCGTAACGTAAATATGTTAACAATTATTTATCTGTTTCGTTAATGCTGAAGTAAGAAAGATATTAAAAATGCATATTTAGAACAAAATTAATGATCACAAAAATTAAATTTGCAACCAAAATCAACTCGTCTTGATAACATCCATTACAGAATTACAGTGCTCGCCTAACTCTTGGTTTACTAAAACTCACATTTATATAAAAAATCAAGGTTTATATGGAGGAGCGACAGAAGAGCAGCGACAGTCGTACAGCAGTTGCCTTCAGTGACCTCCTTTACACTTATCATAAACAACATCTCCTTTCTGAGTCAGCGAGCATATACCGTGTACTGGGTGCTTTCATTAACGTTTCCAAATTATTATGTTCTCGTTTAACAAAACAACACCTTTTGCATTGCCCCACCTCAGTATACGATTTGCTTCACCTTTATTACATTGAGATTTTGAAGCTTCGAGATAAGGCATTGAGTATCTATTGTTCTGAGGTCGTATGTTTGAATTTAGGAATATTTGCTCTTACGCAACAGTTTTTGAACTTCCTACGTCGTTTTACAAAACTTGATACTTTTCGCCACGTCGTGATAATACAATGTATACTTGGCATTAAACGTTTTGTCAACCATCATGAATGTATGCGGAACTACTAAGGTCAACCATCATGAATGTATGCGGAACTACTAAGGTCCAGCGTCAACTCACTGACGTCATCGTGAAATGTAACCCACCTTAAGCATTCTTTGATAATTAACCAAACACACTAATATAATACCAAACTTGCATCAAATTCTTCTTTCTTTCAACTATGGAAAAAAATTAAAATTAGATTTACTGATACAAAATTGTGAAATTCAACTGAACAAGATATGAACAAATTTAGTAAGTCAACGTTTAAAAACACTCTGAAAAATAGTTCCTTAACCTTTACACTGAAACGTTACACTAGTAACGTTTACCACTTTCATGTATTTATTATGTCTTAGCTTTGTAATTAACACTTTTATAATTCTTTCTTTCTTCTCCCTCGACCTTTTCTGAAACAACGTATAAAACAATTTGCTAACTGCCCTGTCAGTAACCTCTGATTATTGCAGTTAGCTAAGTAACTCTCATTACTGACTATTATATATCCTGTATTTATAAACAAAACTGTAAAAATAGTGCTAAATGAAGATATTGTATTGTATTGTATTGTATTGTATTGTATTGTTTTGTATTGTATTGCTTTGTATTGTATTGTATCGAATAAAGGCTATTACCAGTTTTGTTATACTGTTGTTGGCTGCCATTCTGTGGAGCATTATTTTTTGGTTACCGGAGGGAACTAGTGTTCTCAGTCGACGGTAAGCAAAAGTTTATGTTCGACTGAGAACACCGGTCAACAATGGTTTGTTATATCGAGATTACAAATCATTTATCATAAAAATTACAATTTCCTCAAATCTGATGGGTCTATTAATCTCTCTATTATTCATTAATTTGTCAGTCAACTGTCCGATTACACTGAGCTTGTTATCGGATACTATCCGATTACAAGCTTGTTATCGGACATCTGAATGAACCAATCAGAATCTGACTCTTTGGCTCATGAGCCAATCACAAGTAAGTAGTTAATCACTATGACAATGACAACTCACCTCTCAGAAGCAAGCAAGTAGGCTAATGCCGGTGTTGTGGACTGTCACCTCCTCCCCTACAACAACGGTAACTGGCCATTTGGAGACAAGCCTCGTAAGGGACCCTGAGTCCTATTGCTTCGCCTCCAGTCGGTAAACACCGCCGCAAATGTCATAAAAGTAAAAAAATGGAGGATTTTTCCCATGCCAATAATTTCATTTCTGTGAATAGCAGTGAGTTCTACTCAAAGCAGATTGACATGGCAATGTCAGAGTCTTTATAAACAAACCAAAGTACTGGTAGTAGCTTTTTCCAAAGATTGTATAATGCACTGTCACCAAATTTCTGTCTAGCTCCGAAATTGTAATATTTATGATAAATTGATAATAGGACTTCATGTCGTCCAATTCTGTCTGTAATCATAATCGGACTCCCGCTTCGCGGTCGTCCACTTTTGTTATCACTCATATGATTACAGACCGAATTGGACTCCACTCAGTCCTATTCTGTAAATTACGGTTTGCTCCTTATTTGGATGGTATCAAATGTCAAATATCAAATGTCAAATGTCAAATGTCAAATTTGTATCAGTGAAGTGTATCAAACTCGTTGAAGTTTGAAAGATACCAAAACTGAAAGTTTTCAAAGATACTAAAACTGAAACGGTATCTTAAGGCTTTGAGCGTAATTTGTCACTCAGTACATTGAAATATAATCAAATGATGACTCATGATATTAAGGATTAATTCACTTGTGATTTTAAAAATTATTTTTAATTTCCTTCGCCTGACGGCTTGCGAAATTAGTAAGAACTTTGCTAAAACACGCAAAATTAATACTCAAAAAAAGCCCTCGTCGTCATTTAAATACGTTTTCTAATTCTCCGAAATTATCCGACACATTAAGCTCGTATTTTCAGTAATGACCATTCTTTGAAGAGCCCGAAATTTGATTTATGTTTGTTTTTAGGGGTGGACGTGTTGTCAGCTTACGGGCAGATCGTATGGTATCTGGATGGACACTTGATCTATGCAAAGGCTGATGATTATTATATGTCGGAATGTTCGAATTGGGGAACTCGACCGTGCCCTTGGTTTGCTAATGGTAAGTTCATCATCATCATCATCATCATCTTTATAATATGAACAATAATCAACCGTCGCAATATGCGGGAAACTCAACAGTGCTTTGGTTTGCTAATGGTAAGTTCATTATTATCATCATCTTTATAATATGAACAATATTCAACCGTCGCGATATGCGGAAAACTCAACAGTGCCCTTGGTTTGCTAATGGTAAGTTCATCATCATCATCAAAACATGAAAAGCCTTACTTTTCCGTAAAATAAATAGAAATCTAATTGTTTACCACAATCAAATGGAATTCGTGTTATGAAAGCGCCACAGTTTCATTTACATGTGTGCAATTTGAAAAAATACAAATAAAAATCTAATGAGCAGTTTTATCACAAAATAAAAAACAGTGATTGTTTTGGCTGTATTTGATCTGTTGCGTTGCTACAGACGCACCTATTGAATCTCTTGGGTTTATCAGCTTTTAGCACCGAGACGTGATGTCATGCTGTAGTACAGGTACTCAAGCATTTGATAACTGTGTTCACCTTAAGCGCGATTAATGATATTAGTTGGTTTGTCACTGATAGACATTTTTAGTATTCTCTTTTGTTTGCAGTAACATACGAGACAGCATGGACGTTTGTCCACCTTCGAAAGTTTATGTTTCCTCCAAAGGCAAGCATTTTTAGTTTGTACTAATTTGCCTCACTTCTTCTGTGATTCTTGTGGAGCAATCTGATAAACGAAAACTGAGAAAAAAGATTACCAAGTGACAAACCCTCATTTCAACAAATTCACGAAGATTT
>JAOEHT020243004.1:0-10746 GCA_025448195.2 Parazoanthus atlanticus
ACACATACACATACACATACACATACACATACACATACACATACACATACACATACACATACACATACACATACATACATACATACATAGATACATACTTGTAAACATACATACATACATACACACACACACACATACATACATACATACATACATACATTCATTTACACCCACCCATATATAGTCATACCCATACCCATACCCATGCACACACACACACACACACATACATACACATACACACACACATACACATACACATACACACACACACACACACACACACATGCACATACACACAAGACAGTGATATACAGACAGATAGCTGACGGGAGACATACAAAACATCTGTTACAGAAGTATATTAAAATTATAAGTTAGTAGATTGAAGTGACTTTCAGCGAGACGGAAAGATGAATAAACAGATGGGTGAAAATACACACAGACACATTGGAAATATGGCCACTGACAGACTCAGTGATGTACAGAAATATATTAACAAAGCAGGGTTTGAAAGTTGAAGCAGCAAATAATTCATAAATTGTCAAAGGATTAATGATAAGCGACATTGAATCGGCATAAAAAATTAGTGGGCTCCAGACCGACTAAAGGCAGTGCAAAAGAGATTGTAACAAAGCCGTTAATTAATACTACTTTTTAAACTAGCTCATTTTAAGCCTCAAATGCAGTTTTTAATTCCTTCGCCGCGGGTAAGGCGGCTACATCAAGTTCCAAATGCTGTAGCCAGAGTCGTCTGTCTTCTACCAAAGCTCTGTGACATCACTCCAGTCCTTTGTCAACTACACGATCTCAACCAACAGTGAAATTCAAGATCCTCCTTCTCGTCCTGACCGTCTGTAAAATCTTCTCATTATCTCCAAGAACAATAGACACAATCTGCGCTCATCTCAAGTCCTTTCAAGACTCTCGCCACCCTTGGGACAGAAGCTTTCAGAAGATTTTAGCCACAAAACTCTGGAACGCACTGCCATATGAATTTAGGAATAATAATAGTTTTAAATGCTCCATCAAAACATATCTTTTTAAACGAGCTTTTTCGTTTTAATTTTTAATATTTCAATAATTGTGTAGTTTTAATCATTCAACTGTAGAGAGCTTTGGTCACTTTTATGTAAAGAGCGCTATACAAAACTTTAATTATTATTATTATTATTATTATTATTAATATTATTATTATTATTGTTATTATTATTATTGATTACTACTACCTTGGGGGCTAGCTATTTTTTTACGAATGCTACTTTCTCCATGTAGTATTACCTCCAGCACTTGCGCACCAAACCCGAGCACGAGATCTCCAAAGGTTACCCGGACCCCGCCCTCAGACGCTACCGAGTACCCATTCCAACCTTCGTCACCAAGAAACTCAAACACTTCCATCCCCTGCCTAAATACGCGGATGGCCGAGACTATAAGACCTTGTACTATGGCGTAGAGTTGCCGCAGATCAACTATCGCTTTGCTAACGGCAAGCCCTATCGATATGTGTACGGGACGGGACCCCACAGACGGGGAGACTTTCTCAATCAGCTGTTGAAGGTGGATGTACTTGCCAAGGAAGCTAAGGTAAGATGGCATCACTGATCATTATGGTCTCCCGGTAATCGAGGTTTGACATGGATGGACCTGGGGGGTGGGGTGCGGGGTGGAGGGGGTTGAACATATAGCCGCCGTGTATAATGCTCTTTTTATGTAAACAAAATGCGCTAATTTTCAGAAAATGTTCTGAAACCTTCGGAAGTTGTCGAAAAAAGATTGAGAAAGCTTTTTACGAGTTTTGAAAATTTCAAGAAAATCATATGAAATCGATATCCTTGCCAGTCAGTGATGATATAGAAAATACGATACTGCGTATCAGTTGTCAGTAAAACACTCGGTCTATATCAGTAACAAAATGATCTAATGAGGAGATGAAAAGTGTTCACAAATATATTATTATATGTCTATTTATCATTTGACCAATCTTGGTGGGGCGCGTGCTAGCTCGAACTGAAGTCTTGGCGGGAAAACTAGGAGACGAGCGCAGACTTGAATATACTTTTGGCCGGAAAAACTAGGAGATGCGCGCCGGATATATAACTTGACAGAATAACACAATTTTTCAAAGCGCACGGGAAAAACACTGATTTTTCGCTTCATGTTAAACTTAAGACAACAAAAGCGACTTATCGCCAGCCTGTACGTCGTATTAACTGACACAACTTTAGTTTTAAGCGAGCAGTGTTGTCTTTGAGAATAAAAAAAAATGCCCATGAAACAGAGAAGTCACGAAAGTCGCACGGGACGAGCCGATTTTGTCGAATTTTTGGATGAGATATCTGGCCCGGCGCAGTTTTAGAAGGAAAATTAGTTTTTGCGAATTGCAGTTGTCATGTAGAATGCTGAATATTTTTGATGAACTAAAGCGCTTGAATGATTAGTTTGTGCAATTAACTTCACTTTATGGATGGAGCCAGAATGTGTGTTTAACTGGAAACTTTTTAGCAGAAGTTTTAATCAATTCATAAAATTTACGGCAAAATTATAACTGCTTATTCTACTTGCAAGTACACAAGTTGCAACCAATTTGCGGAGATTTTCACTTCGGTTTCACTGGTATCAGCAAAACCGTTAAACCTTTTTTGGAAATTAAACTAAAAATACACGCGTGCGTCGACTCAAAACTTTTGTACACTGAGGTTTTGTTATGCTGTCATGATCTACAGAATATAATTCGCTGCGGGAAAAAACTTAAGAGACGTGCGCAGATTTGAGTAAAACTAGACAAACTAGTGGCGGAAAAACCATGGGACCAACGCACGCTTAAGTTGAAGTCGCGGCAGGGAAGATTCGAGTTGCTGCCTTTCTGCTGTAGATAAATTTGACTGAAAAGCAAAACGATAAAGTATTGTCTTACATCTTCTCTCTAAATTGTAGCTTTTCTCCTGTTTTCGCACTAGAAATGGCACGAGCACGACTGTATTCCATCGGAACCTGTCTTCGTACCATCTCCCGGAGCCGAGAGTGAAGACGAGGGCGTAATCCTGTCCAGTGTGGTGGGCTCCAGGGGCAAACGACCTTTCCTATTGGTTCTTGATGCCAAGTCCTTCACAGAAATTGCACGTGCAACGCTCGATAGGCCCATTGCACACTCGCTACATGGTGCATTCCGACCCAGGTCTCCACTCACGCCCGGACAATGCAAGAGAGCGTGGATGGAAACGTAGGTCTGGGCAGATCGCAAATAGTTTTTAAAATTGCATATCTGGGACGCTCTGAGTCAGCTTGAATGGAGTAGCTACATCATAGATCGACGTCGTTGATGATTGTTTCGTTATTGGAGCCGGCAAACCTGAGACTCAACAAATAATATATAACCGGTCTTGTTTTCAGCTTCAACATATCATATTCGTGATTGAGAACTAATGTTCTGAGTTGGTATTTGGTTTAAATGTATGCGCATGTAAACTTTCTAACAATATAAGTAATGGGATCTAATATAATTTATTTCCAAAACAAAAAGTGCACTCAATTTTCTTCCTGATGGCCGTTTCCAGGAGATATTCAGTGCTCTGGCAGCTTTCACGTGTTTACTAGGTCCAGAGTCTTGCCAATCAAGACATTTTTTTGTTATTGAAGAACATGTTTTTGATAAGAGAAAACTGCCATTTTTATCGTTTAAAATATGTTTTTGATAAGAGAAAACTGCCATTTTTATCGTTTAAAATACGCTCATTTTGAACAAGAAATCGACTTTGATATATTAGCGACATGTAGGATTTTCATGTGAGCCGGTGGTATTCGTCAATTTGTCGTAATTATATTTTCATGGCAACAAAGAGACGAACCACGATTTTGTTGATATAAACATAAACATATGAATCAAAAGTCAACAAAGAAAGAGCAGAGCAATAAGAAATCGTTAGCTTTTCTGTAAACATCAGGCCGGGTTTTTGCACTTTTTCACGTATAAATAGAGGTAAATTTGCGTACCCAATCTTGCGCAGTATTTCGTTGAATGTCGCACAGGGTAACTGACCACCTCAGTTTCTTCTTCATTTTCATCCGTCGCTTATATTCTTTTATTTAAAGTTGCTTGGTTTCCTGAATATTAATTTATTGATCGATTTATATATTTGTAATATAAGATTGTTGCAAATCTCGGGAACTCATTGCTACAGAATAGTTTATTTTTCAGTGCATGACTGAATAAATGTGCAAATCTTTGCACGTATTGTAGGGCTGTAGGTCCGGTTTGGCTCTTCGGAATATATTCCCTCAGAAATCAATGGAATTACGTTTGAAGGTCATGCATGTCAGAGTACCAAACTTCGTATACATTTCAGGAAGCCAAACCTATTTACAGAAGCAGTTTTCGTTTGGACTGCCAGAAATCTTGTCAAAACTGGCGAAGGAACTGATAGTAAGACTCTTGTATAATATTAACTTTATTTGCATGAAGAATATTTATCAGCAGTACTTACACATTGATTGCCTGTGTGCTGAAAATTAGAGTAAGTTAGAAACTTTTGTTATACCTTCATCAGTAAGCAACTTAAACAAATCTATAATTGTTATCAACTAATAATTGATACAACTATTTTGTGATATTTCAGAGATCGTAATGTTATGTGCATATGCAAGCAAAACGCTATGCTAGTGTTACTGAGAAATCATGCGATGTCATACATTAATAAACACAAAAGTATCTGGAGTTTTGTGCGTTAGTCATATTGAAGATACAGTTAGTTACTGTTATGTGATTTCCGCACTTTGCATGCAATGCTGGTCCAACCGAACCCAAACCTTGACAAAATATTTTAGTCCTATTTTGTACGATTGTCCTCCTTTGTGTTAAGTTCACCCAACTACTGGGATGCGGCGTCCGTTTACTGTGTTCCGAAATAGGAGTTTAATCGGAACGATTTCTAAATATCCTCTCGAAACAATAAACAGTAAAAAAATATCCGAATTAAGAATTATTCCTACTCCCAAATACCGTTAGTCGAACGTAACCTCATATGGACTCACGTACATACGTGCAGAACGGCCCCCTTACTGCTTTCATTCTTCAGTTTTTTCCCGACATTTTTTGTTTTCAAAACATTAGTTAAAGCCAAAAAAAAAACTCCAAGACAATAGGCAAAAAATTGTTTCAGCGTAAGATGGCTTCCGAATGCGTGAGTCTCGTGCTCCTGAATGTGTGAGACTTGAGAGTTCTGTTATCGAACGTTGAGTTGCAGAGTTCACAAATTTACAATAGAATTTTAAATACGAAAATAAAATGTATTTTCCCTATCTTTTTGTACAAGATGCCGTCATGAAATACTTTTGTTATGTGTATGTGTTTAGCTGGTAATATTTTGAACTAGATACAGTAGTTCGTCTGCCGGATGGGGTGTAGCAGCAGAATAGCAATAGAACGGGTCAGCTAAAGTAATAGGTAATTATTTCAGTTTCTGTAATCAGAATTTCAAGTCTTTACTTGAATTTTTACCTGTCCCCGAGTTATAGAACATCGGATCTTGTGACTGAATGCCTAGAGTTTAGCTGGGTGCATGTAGATAACACAAGAGGGCTTCAAGGCTCCTAGTCATAAAGCAAGGCTCTACATGCATCTCCTGAGCAAATATTTTGGGCTTTGCATGGATTCCAAAGAATTCTTAAAATGTACTTCAGCAAAACATTTATTCAGGCAAATTGCTTAGGCTCCGGGACTGACTCCAGAGGAAAACGATTGGGCTCTAGGACTTCGATCGGGGTCTTTCGCTTTGGAATTCTGATAAGAACAATAACAATAACAACAACAACAACAACAACAACAACAATAACATGCGTTTTTAGTTTCAAGGAGTGGATACGAAGGACATGTACAAAGAAATAACTAGTGGGCCGCATGATATGGCGAGCATAAATAACTGGACTGGCTTCCTTTATAAGTGTTACAGCGATGGCACCAATTTAGTCTGAAGATCAAGTTACTGCCGAAGGCAACGTCAGCTTTCCACCCAAATTACCCAACCTTACAGCAAAAAAAGGTACCATATGAACTCTTGTTGTTGCCTGCGTAGGCGTTAAAAGGAGTGGAGAGGGGAAGGGAGCGAGGCAGAGAAGAAAAAGAGGAGGGGGGACTGGGACTCGCTCCCTTCCCCTCCTTTTAACGCCGCTACGCAGGCAAAACCACACATTTCGCTTTAAACTTGCCGACGCAGAAAATCCAGTTTTTTCTAAAATCTCACCAAATCTTCTAGACAGTATATTCTTAGCCAAAACTTTCACAAATGACTTGTCTTCAAAATGTCAACCATTTCTGTCATGTAAGTTTCTTTTTAAAGTCTTTTTAGACACTCCAGGGGAAATATTCTGCTTTCAGTTTGGCTGCCAGATTTTGATTAAACCTCGCCGAGGCCATTCGATGTCAGTCTAGTTGGATTAAGGGAATACATCAGTCGAAAAGAGCGCTCCTTTCGCCATTCCTGACATTTACTATAGGTTCTAGAACAGACGGCTACATTTTGATCACGAAAAATACATAACACACGGAGGAGCTGAGGAGTTCGAGCTACTGCGAGCCACAACGTGAGAGCAAAAGAAATCGCAGTATATCAGCTGCGGAAAATAACATTCAGTTGTGATTTTTCATTATCTATTTTGCCCCCAATCTTTACTACACCCACAGCTGCGGCTTTGAGCTCATGTGATAAGTTATCATTTAGTTTGAAAACAAATCCGCCGTCGGCACTTCTGTCTCTGATATTTACATGCATGCAGATACAAAATATCGTTTTACTTAATGATTATCTTAGCCTTTCTGTTATCTTTCATCTATATATGGTCAACACCTACCGGTATATAACTTTATATGGTCTCCACAAACTCTGTCTGAAACCAGTCCCAACCGTTAAAGGATCAATTTAGCCTAAGTTGGATTAATTAATTGCACCTGCATGTCAGTTGTGAGCCAAACGAGTTCCTCTCTTGTTTTTGTTTTTGCTTCGTTCACACCCAAAGCACAACCATAATGGCCGTTTAACGGAACTATAAAGTAGAGATAGCCGCTGGAATAGTAAGCAATTGTCTTAGTGGGAGTTTTGTAGAGTCCTTCGTGCGGTGCAAGCCGGATTTGAAACGCTATATTAGAATAAAGCTGTCGAAGAAAGTGGAAGTTTTTGTCCGAATCAACTACACACACACACACAAAAATATATTTAAACACTCCACAAAAATGAAATTTATATAGAATAAGATGAATGTGCATATGTATTTGAACACTTGATAAATCCCTGTTATATAAATAAAGAGTGATCGGAAGCTCCACAAAACACCCAACTGATTTATAACGCTATTGTTTCAGTCTCAAATATTATTCTCTTTAATCCTGGCTTGTACCAGCGGCAGAGAAAAACTCTCGACTGAGAGCACTTCGTTCGTCTGCTCCCCGCATAAAAGTCTTTTTGTCATTTTTATAAGAACTTTTATTTTTTCAACACTGTTTTTAACATCTAACTTCTATACTTACCTAAATGCATTGTAAGACTTGAGATGTGTATACCTGAACAAAATTTTTAATGGCTTAATATAACAGAATCACCTGCTTTATTGCCAAACTTACTGTCTTTAATAGTAGCGGTTCTCCAAATTTCGACTGAAATTATGTATAGCCAATGGTAATAAATGTTAGGAAACTTTAAAGTCAAAATAAAAAGTCCAAGCTTTCTATTTGTCCCTTTCTCCATGGCGGCCATGCGAATTACACAAAACAATGAACCTTCCTCAGAATAAAAGCTCTGTTCCTAAATCTTACGTACCGAACCGAGAGCGGCATACAGCCGAAAAACGTTTGTTTTTAAACTCAAAAGTGTTTATACTATTTATTGCCGTTTTGTATATGATCAAATATTTAAATTCCTGGTTCCCTCTGCGAGAGGAGATCTTGTATATTCCTCGAAGGTTCTCAAACCGCAATCAATATATTTACAGTTGCACCCTTCAGTTAAACAAGAGTTTCAAACTACTACGTTCGTACTAAACTATCTTTTTTATGAGAATCTTTTATGTAAGAACGTCGAGGCTGAAAATGTCAAAATTAAGAACTAAGAAAGGAATGTTTATTTCTAAGTAAACTTTGAAAATATGACGGAGAACTGTTACTAAGTATTGTGAGAGAGCACTGCAATTTCACATTTGAATTTGGTAAAAGGCGATAGCAATGCATTTGGGTACATATATGAACTGAGTTAGGATGTTGGGAGCAGCCTTTGAACGTATTTATACAGACACAATTCCAAAAAATATCAAGAACGCTTTTAAGAACATTTGAAGCTGAGATCCCGAAAGAAGCTATGAACGTTCAGTGAGCCTCACCCCAAAATAGGACCGCGTTATTAAAAAAAAGAAAAGTGTAGGCCAAGTAAAAATATCCCTGTTTCTCATGAGCTCGGACGCGTTTCAAAATTGCTGTCGCATTTGCTTTGTTTTATTTTTAAAATGTAGAAAGTTTGTTTGCCTATACTCTTCGATCAGACCCGAGCCAAGTGACTGCTGATTTTTTATTCTATGGCTATGAGAAACAGTGTATCATATTCATGACAGCTGTGTATTTTGAATAAAATTTGGGCCGAAACACTTGTGAAGATGCTGATTAATGTTAACAGCTTCCTTAAAAGACAAAACAAGAAAAAAGCACATGCCGCATTTACATTTTAAAAAAACATCTGATGAAAAACCGGAATTTTTTTAAATTTGGTCATAAGCTTAGTAACTCAACATGGAGACGGTGTTGCTGTCATTGTAAGAATTTTGTTTTATATCATGTTTTATTCGATTTAAACTGAACCGTGACAAGAAATAGCTCTTTTTTTTGCGATAAAACACTTATAGAGCGCCTTTATCGGTTGACCTCAAACTCAAAGGCGGCTACTGATTTCACGGAATTCTCACAGCGAAGGAGAATACTAGTCAGCAGGGTAGCTAGCTACTTTTTTAAAATGTAATAGGTCAAACGAGCGTGAGAGTTTGACCAGATTCAGACGAGACTCTCATGCATGCGCGCGGTCAAACGAGGATGAGAGTCCATGTTAGTTGACAAGAGTTGCTCAACAAACGTGTGAAACTCTCATTTTAAAACTCTCATCGAAATTTTGATCATGTTCAAAGTTGATGAAAGCGCTCGAGAGTCGATGAGAGTACACCAGTTGGTGAATGGTGGTCACAACATCGACCCTTGTGCTCGTTTGACCCCGGAATAAAGTTGCCTTTTGTAAAATCTGCTGTTTTGTCCTTCCAGATTAATTTTTGCAGTGTTTGTGCGATAATTGCGCATAACAAAAAAATATTTTGCCAATATGATAATCAGCGTCGGAACAACACCTGCTGTAATTGCAAGGCTCTTTAGTTTTCATAACAATATGCGTTACCGTCTCGTCCGTGTGTTTTGATCATTAACCATAGCTGTCTCATAATCGAAACATCTCAAAGGGCTGTGCATCCGGATATTTCATACAGATTGGCGATTTATTATCAAATAAATCAGCAGGCCGGAGCAAGATGTTATGTAAAGAACTGGGAAACAAGATTTGAATCATTTGTCTATCATTTGAATTCTGGGAAAGATCGAAAGTGTCACTTGAGTGAGCAATTCTGGCGGGCACTTTCATCACGTCGCCATTACGGCAGTGGAATTCTACGATGTATAACCAGTTTTTGGTCGTGACTGCCTTGGTATCGCCCGTCTACCTGGTCGTTATCGTTGTTGGAGCGATCGGCAACGCGGTTGTTATTCACTCGTACTTCACCGACCTTACCATTCGCAAACCTTTAAACTTTCTTATCACAAATCTGGCCGTGGCTGATTTCATTCTTTGTGCTCTGTTCACTCCATTGCTCTTTACTTACAGAGTCAATGCACCTGCGGCATTGATAGCCATTTCGCCTCTCTGCGAGGCGGCCATTTTCTTCTCAATGTTGTCTATCTCGGCTATGTATGCTGTCTTCCCACTCTTGGCCATTCACAGGAGAGACGTGATGCTCCCGAACCGCAATGCTTCACTCAACTTCGCGCAGATCAAATGTCTGGTTGGCAGTTTCTGGGTCATCTGTGTTATCGTATCGGTTGTTTTGGTGGCAATTGCTTGGAGTTTGTTCTTAGCCGGTGACCACACTCCGAAAATTTTCCGCTGTCTCCTTATCAATCAAACTTTTGATACCTACAGTATTTATTTCCTGGCCTACTCGGCCTCGTTGTACGGCGTTTCGCTCGCCGTGACCTTCTCGGTCTACTCTCAGATTTTCAAAGCGGTAAGGTCGAACGCCGTTGGAGTGAATTCTTCCTCCGAGGAACGTAAAGCTACCAAGCTGTGCTTGATGGTGGCCACGGTGTACACCCTTTGTTGGACGCCATTTCTGCTCGTGCAGCTGGCTGGCCTCTTCGGAACCTACACGGAACTTCACTTCAACCTGCACGCGTGCTCGTCAGCGATCGGTGTGTTTGGCTCTGCGGCCAACCCCATCTTGTATGGCCTGATGGATCCGTACTACCGCGCTCGATTCTACGCGTTTTTCACAGCTGTGAAGAAAGTTTGCAAGATGAAGCAGTGACACAAGCTTGAACTCAGGCTGAAGGTAATTTGCTGTTACGTGTATGGTATATTTATTAGCTTATTCAGTCTTATTCTCTTCGCCACAGCATAAAATTAAACAAGGCAAGACTACCCGGGTGGGGGGGGGGGGGGGGTTAACGCCCCAACA